>BSBM01000370.1:61192500-61440000 GCA_027924585.1 Larix kaempferi | reverse complement strand
TTTTATATTTGAAGCAAAGAGAAATCATAATCCTGGAGGTATGGTGACAATTTTATCTTGTTAAATGTATTTTAGTCTTCACTCACTTTGTTTAAATTATATCTATTTTAGTTTTTCCTCATGAATTGTATGATAAATGTATTTTAGTCTTCTTAATATTCAACATAGACAATAAAAACATCTTACCACAAAAAAACTACAACATGCACCAAGCAATTCTTTCAACCTTTCATGAAAATAATAAAAAAAACTTACTTGCATCACCACCAATAACCTTTCATAATCACATAACTCCATATAGTACACAAAGATTTGTTGAATTCCTCATGATTTCACTACAACAACTCAGACAAACACCTAAAGAATCAAACTCTTAATCTTTTGGGGTTATTTCCCCTCATCCAAAACATGAAAATGAAGTGAGTAGGAGCTTCTCCTTTTATAGGGAATGTGCTCCTACTAACATCCCATACCACCATCCAATTGAGTTCCTAGAGGTGATTTTGTTGTTATATCTGGGACATTCTCAATAAATTTTAACATTATATGAAAAAATTATCACTAGATGTTGTTGTACATAATCAATTGCTACATCGAGTTTTAATAATAATGCACATCGAGTTTTCATATCTTATTTGTTATTTATTCTTGCAGGGGTGATATTTTTGTTTTGTTAAAAAATGTATTGAATATGGGAAACATATGTAACAATAAAATAAATTCTAGAAGGAAGGAGGCACCCCTAAAAAGGCCCATGAGATAAGAGAAAAGGCCAGGTTGTACATGAAAAACCATAGACATAAAAATGTTAGTTCCTTAGATCCATCAACAAGCAATGACGAAGTGGTTGAAGTCAATCAAATCTTGGTTGATGTCGAGTATGAAGGGATGGATGTTGAACAAGTTGTTAATTGGAAACCTCCCCAAGAAGAGCACACACATGTTGAACACACTCCCTTGCATGACCAAATTGTGAATGAAGGGCCACAACAAACCGGTGACGAGACTCGTACTTCCTTTACGACTCCCTTGCCTCGACTATCAAGCGGACGACGAAGAAATCCCAAACATATTCATATGGATGAAAGTTCATTTTCAGGACTTGAAGGTAAGTTTCCCAAACGCACTATTTATTTCCATTGTAATAGGATAATCAAAGAATTTTTTGAATCCAAAACCGATGCAGCAAAATGTCAATTGTTTCTGGCTTTGTTAAAATCACATTGTCTAGCTCATGTTAGGATAATTTTGGGCATAAAGGTAGTTATAAGTTCAGAGGCCAAAAATCATGTTGTTAGAAATCTACAGTCTGCATTTAGTTTTATTGGAAAAAATTCTAATACAAAATATTTTAATGTGGCCCGTCGTGTACTATCGGAATCGATTGTAGACAAATCCACAAGGCAACATCGCCTGCTATCACACACATGTAAAATCTTTAAAGTAGATAGAAAGAATTTTCAAAAGTATTCTTCTATTAGAGAAAAACTTGAGACCCCAGGCCAAAAATATTGTTGGGCCTTTGTTGGTAGGTTACCTCATTTAGATATGAAGATTATTCAAGCTGTTAAAGAACTAGTACAAAATTTTTGGCGTGATAAAACTAGATCGTCATCAAATCAAAGAGATGTGTTGAAGTTGAGAAAAGGTGTTAAGGGGTGTGAACCCAATGTCAAGCACTTCCTTGAAACGACACAAACAGAACTCTATGAGAGGTTCAAGAATGACCACACATAATTGAACTTCGGCCAAAGGTCCTTTGAAAAATGAAAACCCCGGTATGTTAGAATTTGCATTGTGCAACACATGTTGTTGTAGATACCATGTAGAATTTGAGAACTATTATGATACATATAGACATATATTTTGTGATTTGCATACTAACATTGTGTAGGACTTCCCATCGTTACAACCATCGAATGCATCTAGAGAATTTATACATAGCATAATGTGTCCAAGACCTGAAGGACATAAATATTATAAAATGTCATGTTTATATGGGACATGTTCCAGGTGTAGTGGATTTGCATTATTGAGCCACTGCATCCATGAAATTGAGGAGCATGAATTTGGGAGGATGTCAGTAGAAATGCAGAACTTCAAGTACATAACATATCAAGTAGATAGTGCGAAGGAAAGCAAAAAAATTGCATTGGTGAAGTCATGGGTAATCTAAGTTTGCATACTTTCATATTATACATGTTGAATTTATACATATATATTCATATTGCAAATGTCACATTGCATTAATTCCCTTGGTTTTGTGGCACCAAGTACAAATTTGCGATTTCATGAAGAAATTCTACCCGAAGACCGAGCAGTATGTACAACATGTCCATGTATCACGATGGCAGGATGAACAGTACAGACAGTGCAGGGACACCTTTCTCAATGGAACAATATTTTTGGTTGGGTACTTTTCCGAAAACTACACCCTACAGCCACCGAATGAGATTCAAATTCAATACTACCATTCAAAACAAGTTAGCATAATGGTCCATATCATGTACAAGCATGCACCAGAGAACAGTAATGACATGAGGATAATATTGAAAGTTACCAACTTCTACACCAGTGACGACAAGTGCCACGACCTGCATTATGTGCAGTATTGCTTTAGAATTTTCTATGATCAGTTGAAGGAGAGAGGTATACAGATGGATCAACATTGGATATGGTCAGATGGTTGTACAGGCCAGTTCAAAAATGCATGTGTATTCCAGTGGCTGAGTATTTTGCACAAGACTTATGATGTGCTTCATATATGGAACTATTTTGAGACTGAGCATGGAAAGGGAGAGCACGACGGGGTTGGAGCATGTCCCAAAAATGCCCTAAGAAGGGAGGAGATGGGGTGCATGACAAACCCTCATATTCGAGATGCAAAATCCATAGTGTAGCTAGGGTTTTACCCCTAGCTTGTGCAAATGAGCACCTACTAAGGAGAATGGACTCCTTAGTAGCAGTTCAGTATATTAAACTAATTAAGCTAAAACAGAAATTAAATTACTTCTAAAACAAGCATGAAACATAAACAACAAATTTAAAGAATGGATTTTTGTATTGATGTTACCTTGAATGTAAAGGTTTGATGAAGCCCTTTGCAGTGTCCAAGAGGATGCTCCAAGCTTCAATATGCTCCTTCTCCTTCTCCAATGTTGGGAATGGGCCAAAGGTGGCTCTCAAGGTGAAAATAGTTCAATGGTGAACTAGGGTTTCGAGAGAGATTTTGGCAGAGTAAGGGTGCTTGTGATTGTGGATATAAAATAATGGATCTCCATCACCTATTTATAGTTTTTTGGTGGTGGAGTGATGACCCATGGTTTTAGGAAACACATGGTTTTGGGCAGCTGTATAGGGTTTTTTCCTCCTTTTCCTCATTATTTTATATTTTTTATTCCCTTTTTAGGGGATTTTTGCTATATTTGGAGGAAAAGGGGGTTTTTTAGCCTTTTTTAGGTTATTTTGAGGGTTTTGTGGCCTTTTGGAGGCATTTTAGGCCTTTTGGAGGCTTTTTAATGGGATTTTTGGGGTTTTTAATGGATTTTAAGGGAAATATGGTAGGAAAAAGGACAAATGAGCCATATAATGTGGTAGATGAGGTAGTGAACACTTTTTGGGTGTTAACAGATTGCCCCCTGATGTGCGAGGTCAGGAGCTAATCGTATGGCCGATGGACATCATAAGTCATGAATGGTTTTCCTGGGTGTGGATAGAAGAGAAGAAACAAACGGAAGCCCGGAACAACGATCCTGAACAACTGCAAGAACTAAAAGTACATAACCTCAATAAGGGATGAGGAATCATCTGATCATATGGACGAGGCAGGCATTCCCATGCTCGTATCAGGATATAACATAATAATAAGAATGGGGTCCAAAAAATGGGACCTGAAATATACATGACCTCAAAAACTGGATGAGGAATAATCTCAATATATGGACGAGGTGGGCATACCCATGCTCGTATCAAGATACATAAACAGAACTGTGAGGCCCGAAAAAGGGGGACCTGTAAGATACATAGATCACCACTGTGTACATCATAAGAGTCCAGAGGGGACACAAAATCTGGGACATACTGCTGGGCGGACCATGTGTAGACTGAAGAACTGGTGCACTGGAACATCAACAGTGCTGTTGAATGTGGTACCAAGGGAACTGATGAGCTGCTGGATCATAGTGACTGGGGTCATACTCACAATGGTACACTGAACTGGAACTGATCTGGAACTGAAACTGGGTACTCAAGGAAGCATGTAACTGGATGGATTACGAATACATAACAATTTAGGATATAACTGGGCGTTCCGAAGGGACTCACCAATGTGCTAGAGTCGGGGGAAATCCGGGGTCTTCGACTAAAACTGATGGGATATAATCCTACGCGATCCTCAACGATGCGATCAAGGTGCTGAAGTCGAGCATGTGAGGAACAACCACGCAGAGAGGCAATGATGTCTCCTCTCAGAATGATCCGTAGGCACTTACCACAGATGGTGATAAGTCCAAGGCGTAGGGACCTCTGGGCTTATCCTCTGGAATAGAGGAGCTGTCGTCAACAGAGGGAGACCTACAACTATCAAGGCAATGATGTTTCCTTGATAGGAGCGCGAGGTAAACAACCGAAATGTGATAATACTGATGACAGGACTGACAAACTGTGGAGGGACAACTGGGCAAGTAGAGTGGGTCGACTCAAACTTCCTTTGTTCAGAGTATGATAATGGGAATGATCTGGCAGCATATGAAACTGACTGAGGGGAAAGGGATCATAGCTGTACTGGCTCTGGGAGAGTGACTGGTCTGAGGGAGACTCAAACTGGTATAAAATGGTAGGAGACTGCAGAATACTCTGAACAAAGGCGACCTGATTGGGGGTGTGTTAACACCCAAAAAGTGCTCACTAGCTCATTTACCACATTATATGGCTCATTTGTCCTTTTTCCTACCATATTTCCATTAAAAATCCCAAAAAATCCCATTAAAAAGCCTCCAAAAGGCCTAAAATGCCTCCAAAAGGCCATAAAACCCTCAAAATAGCCTAAAAAAGGCTAAAAAACCCCCTTTTCCTCCAAAAATAGCAAAAATCCCCTAAAAAGGGAATAAAAAATATAAAATAATGAGGAAAAGGAGGAAAAAAACCCTATACAGCCGCCCAAAACCATGTGTCTCCTAAAACCATGGGTCAGCACTCCACCACCAAAAAACTATAAATAGGTGATGGAGATCCCTTATTCCATATCCACAATCACAAGCACCCTTACTCTGCCAAAATCTCTCTCGAAACCCTAGTTCACCTTTGAACTATTTTCACCTTGAGAGCCACCTTTGGCCCATTCCCAACATTGGAGAAGGAGAAGGAGCATCTTGAATCTTGGAGCATCCTCTTGGACACTGCAAAGGGCTTCATCAAACCTTGACACTCAAGGTAACATTAATAGAAAAAGTCATTCTTTTCATTTGATGTTTATGTCTCATGCAATATTTTAGAAGTAATTTAATTGTTGTTTTAGCTTAATTAGTTTAATATACTGAACTGCTACTAAGGAGTCCCTTCTCCTTAGTAGGTGCTCATTGGCACAAGCTAGGGGTAAAACCCTAGCTACAGTTTTGGCGACTCCCCTAGTTTTCGAATTTCTGGTTTCCGTTTTTTAAATTTTTCCTTTCGGCTGTCCCTTTCGGCCGCCGCATACCGCGTTTTTTCCCTCTGCAGTCGCGTCCCGACCGCGCCTTTCAGGCCTTTACCTGCGATCCGACCGCGGCTCTCAGACTGCTTCCGACGCCCTGCCGGCGGATTCAAGTCTGTTACCTGCGATCCGACCGTGGCTAATCAGCCTGTTTGCCGCGATCTGACTGCGCCTATCGGCCTTTTTCCCGCGTCGCGACTGCGGCTTTCTGCCTCTTTCGCGCGTCCCGACTGCGCCTGTTAGCTCTTCTGCCGCAACCCGACTGCGTCTTTTTCCCTGTTTCTTGCGTCCCGACTGCCTCTGTTGGCCCGATAGCCGCGACCTGACCGCCGCTGTTTCCCTTAAACCCGCGGTCGGCCTGTTCCAATTCGCCACAGACCCGCAGTCTGATTTCTGCTCTTTTCCTGTTTTGAGCCCAGCCCCTTTTGCTGCAATATTTTCTGCATCTGAACAGCCCCCTGTCCCACCTGCAGCCTCACTACCTTACCAGCCTTTCTGCAATATAATTTCTGTTCCCTTTACAGAATTCTTTTAAAAAATTTAGTGTTTTTTAAATTCAGAAAATTTTGCAAGTTAAACTTTCAATTTCCATATTATTGATAGATTGGAAGTTGCCCCCCTTGTGGCACTTCTATTTTTGGGTTCAACACCTCACGAGCACACACTCTGTCACATAAAATCAAGTGAGCCTTAAAAAGTACATAACTAAACCAACATTCTAACCCCACTTGGGGAACACAAAAGAATCATTGTAGTTAGGTAGGATCAGGGGGATAGGCTTCCAATAACACCCCTTGGTTATTTCACTTGAGACATAGTTGTTGTCCAAATAGGGAACCAAAATCCCCTAGTACTTTTTGGCACGGTCACAACCATTTATCAGAGGGCCTCTCCCTTAGGAGGGTTGAAGTCGGGAGACTGGTTCCGGAGGCCTGAGTGGAATACCGCACTCCATTCAGTAACCGAAGGGCTACCTTTCGCGGTTCGCGGGATATCCCTGTATGGGGGTATTGCGGTCAACGAACTAAACGGCAGATTCACCTTTCTGGACGTGTCATGAACGGGGTATCTTAGTTGCCATTCTTCTAGGATTGACTACCCGGTATCCCTCCCGGTAGGGGGATATCATAGCCACTTGGCTTTCCTACTCATATTGTCTGACTTGGATTTCATCACCTTGCAGAGGATATGTTTATTTGAGTCAGAATACTTTTAGTTAGGTGTTTGCATGCTCCTTTACCTCCCTTTGGTCTAGTGAGTCCACCATTTTTTCTTTTGTAGGAAACCTGCTGCATGTTGGTATTCTGACCATCTTTGTTGATACTCCACCTATTGTAGCACAGCTGTTGCAGTGGGTGTTTTGAGTTGGTTGTTGGCCTGAGTGCCTTGCTTTTTAGCTCTCCTTTTGCACACTCGGTTGCATTAGGATTTTTGAGCTGTTTTTATACTCACCTCAACCCACAGAGACTTGACACCATCTGTCACCATTGAGTCCCCGAGACATTCTCGGCGCCTCAGGGGCGAGCCCCCACAGCACGGTTCTCTTGACACCACTCGTCATAGATTTCGATCATTGTCGGTTGATACCACTCATCACAGATCCAGAGCCTTGTCACTTGACTCCACTCGTCAGCGACGTAGGCCTCCGTCACCAGATAGTGACGCTCCTTACTTTACCTCTGATTCTGACGAAGAGTCTGAGAACCCTATTTATACTGCCCCTACTAGCCCCATGGCTGGTACGACTTCCACTCCATTTGTCATAGGGACCATTGGTGGCACATCCACCACTACACCAGTTACTACACCTGTTTTTGGTATGCCCTCCATGGGGCAACCATCTACCGTTCCCCTCACGGTACCTATACCCATAGCGGGAATACCCATCCCCACTACATCAGTGGCTCACACTACCCATGGTGGTGCTGGACCATCCTCCACTACCTCAGTTCCCCCACTTGGGGGCACCACCCTAAATTTTGTCCCTCCACTTGGGGGCACTGGCCCCAACTTGGTCCATAGCACTACTGTGTCACAGCCTTCTTCCAGTTTGCCATTCATGGCTAGCCTCAACCTACCTGACCTGGCCAGATTGACCAACGATCCTATTCGACACGACCCTACATGGCCTCATATGCCTACCAAGCTCCCCTCGGACATCCCTAAGTTCGAGGGCAAGGCCGGTGAGGACCCACAAAACCATATCATGTCTTTCCACCTATGGTGTTCCTCTAACTCCATAGTAGACGACTCTGTTCGCCTCCGTCTCTTACAGCGCACCTTCACTGGCTCTGCAGCCAAGTGGTATATTGAGCAGCCTCATGGGACCCACGCCACCTTTGCTTCCCTGGCCTCGACCTTCCTGCAGTTCTTCCAGTTGCCTGTCCGCTATGACGTAGGTGTTGAGATCCTTCTATCTTGTAGACAAAACACGGCTACCCATATCACGGACCACATCCATGAGTGGCGTCGACGCCGTAGCTTATGCAAGATCAAACTTGACGACCGTATCTTCCTAGATTGGTTCCTCAAATCCCTTCTTCCGGTTATCGCTAAGGATGTGGCCTCAGAAAGACCCCAGTCTGAAGAAGAAGCCATCCTTAAGGCACAACAGTTCGACCTCATTTACGCCCAATCGGGTTACCTTTATACCATTATACCTGACGCCCCTCGCGGCGAGTCCTCCTAGCATGATGCGCCGGGGGCATCCCACGCTGCAGATGGTATCATTGGCCGTGTTTCTTCGCATCCCCAACCATTTTCTATAGCACGTCCTACCCCTGGCCCCGACCTGTCGAGGGCTACCTCCCAGTCTGGAGCAACCAACTCATATGCTCCCATGACACATCACCATTCCCATGGACCCTCATGTCCACCTCAGTGCTTCGGGTATGCGACTCCTGCTTATGCTCCTCCAGTCGCCCCTCAGCCTTACTACCATCAGCAGGCTGCCCCCGGTCCTGCGCCTCCACCATCCCAACCCGCTTATTATCCGCCCCAGGCAGCCCTGCGGCACATCCACAACCTGCTCCGCAGTCCTATCAGCAACCCCCTCAAGTTGCTGCACCTGCTCAGCCTCAACCTGCTTATCATCCTCCGCAGCCTGCTCCTGCACCTGCGCAACCTCAGAATCCACCTGCTGCCCAAGGGAAAGTTTACGCCCAACAGAACCCGCAGCAAAACCAGAACAACCAACGTAACCAGGGCCAACAGAACCGCGGCAAGGGCCGTAATAGGGGAAACAACCAACCTGCAGACCAAGCTGGTCAACCGGTTAATCCCCCTGACAACAACAATGCGGTCCCCGCTAATCAAAACCCTGATCGCCCGCCCAAGCAGGCTAAAAACCCCAATTTGCGAACGAACCACCCTTGTTCTATTTGCGGGGTCTATGGACACTACACCCATGCTTGCCCACACTTGGAGCGAGCTCGGCAGCTCTGGGTTGACGAGGCCCATCGCCAAGGGCATGCGGCCCCCCAAGCGCCACCCAACCCCCCCCAACCTCAACAACCCCCTTTGGTGCTGCAAAACCCATTACCGACCCAAGGCGTAGTGAACACTCAGCCGTTGGCTCCCCATCAAGCCAATGCACCCCAACAACAACAGATCACTTACGCTGCTCCTGATCAACCCATGTTTGACTCAGGTACCCACCACTTACTGATGATGTCATCCGCTGACGTCAACCTCCAGACCCGTCGGAACCAATATGGCTCCACCTCTGAAGCCACTCCCATGGATAAACCTACTAACGCCCATCCCACCGATCAGGCGTTACGTATACCTCCGCCTCCCATAGACGGCGCTGCGAAAGCACCTCGTTTCCCACTTCGCCGAATCAACAATAACCCTAACGCGCGCGCTGCGTCAAACTACAACATCGTAGACGACCTAGCCCAATCTCCCGCAGCCATGTCTGCGTTAGAAGTCTTGAAGAACTGCCCTTCCCAGCGCAAGACTTTACTTTCCGCCATTGGGGGGATTGACCCAACTGATTCGCATTTGATGGCGTTTGATTTAGACCAGTCTGAACCACGCCTACCTTCCAGCTTAGCCTTCCAAGTTACTGTCTCCGTTAGTAATCTTGTTATCCATCGGTGCATCATCGATGAGGGTGCCTCCACATGCGTTATGTCTACCTTTGTATGGCAGAAGCTAGGATCCCCTCCTCTCCAGCAGTCCACCACTGCGTTACGTGCCTACGACGGTCGTTCGGCCCAGCCCCAAGGCCTTCTACCCAACATTCCAGTCCAGTTAGGTGGTAAAACAGTCCTTATTGACATAGAGGTAATCAATGCCCAATTGGATTACAACCTTCTACTTGGCCGCAGCTACATGTATGCCATGCGGGCGCTTGCCTCTTCTGTCTTTCGCACCATGATGTTCCCCCATGAAGGACGCGTGGTTAAGATTGACCAGCTCACCTACTATGATCCCAGTGCTCCGGCGGCACCGGAAAATGTTCTCCCCATGGTTGAACAACCTGTTTCTCCTGCCACCACCTCGTTTGTTTCCTCTACGGGGCCTGGAGTCTACTCAGACGCGCCGATGACCTCCACCTTTCAATCCATCCCTCCGCCGTCATCTATGCCCGAAATGTCTGACTTATGTACCTTGTCCCACGACACCCTACCACCTAATACTCAACCACCCTTGTTGCCTAAACCACCACTGGTACCTAGCCACATTGGTGTTACACCGATCCATACGATCCCCTTCCTAGTTCCTCCATCGGGAGTAGTAAGCGCCCCGGTCATGGCTACCCTTAGCCTCCCTGGGTTAACCTTGGGATTACCTGTATGGTATCTTTCGCCTCCCGTTCGCCCGCCGACACCAGATGTCGTCCTCCAACCGGTGCAACCCATGGCTACTACCACTCAGCCACCTCCCGGTGTCTCTACCCCTTCGTCCTCCACGACACCTCCTCCTACTCCCAAACCCACTGGGGGCAGAGGTCCACAACCTTACACTGCTGTACCACCTCCAAAGACAGTAAAAAACCCTCCAGTATTTCGTGCTCCTCCCAAATGCTCGCTGTGCGACGAATTGGGCCATGCGACCCACCAATGCCCACAGTTACCAGCATTGCAGAAACACATGCAAATGCTCGACGATGACCCCAACATCCCAACTGTCGAACTAAACCCCACTCCCAAGCCTAAAGATAAGTCCCTACGTACCAACCACTCCTGCGCCATCTGCGGTATTTACAGGCACTATTCACATCATTGTCCCGATCTCCCGGATTACAGAGCGGCTCTCTATGAGATGAACAATCTGGATCTTGAGACGGCACCACCGACCATTGAGGAGATCTACCCCCCAGACTCTTCACCTTCCGGAGAGGTTAATACCATCTATATGATCTCTTCCACCACTACCCCCTCATCAACCGATTTGACGACGCAGACTTTCCATACTGACGAGGAGATTCTTGAGGCCCTTACTGCCCCGGATTATCCTTGGGATGATATGCACCACCGTTCCTATTTCATCCCAGAAGAATCCTCCTCTATCACCGCTACCCAATACGCGGTTGAATCCAAAGACTTCCTCCCCACCAAGGTCGACTGGTTCAAGGACCCTATTCCTGCTCCTGATGCCTTTGAGGAAGGTAACATGGCCAACATCTCACCTGTCATCCAAGTTGATATCGCTGCCCCAAGACGTGCCCCTGAACTCATCACTTTAGGAGCATTTTGCAGTAAACAAGAGATTGAGGACTACATAAACCTTTTCCGAGAATTCCGTGATGTCTTTGCCTGGTCCTATACCGAACTGCCCGGGCTTGACCCCACCATTATAGAACACCACCTTGACACCTCTGAGTCAAGGGGCATAGTAGATTACCTCGACCCTGGGATAGGGGGCATGATCAATCCTTTTGAATCTTCCCCATCACATCTATCTCAGCATGTCAATGGACCCATCGTTCAAACCAACACATATGTGATCCACAATCACAAACCCTATGCACATAGCATGGGGGCAGGTCATTAACCCTGCTCACTTTTTCACATGAGTGATCTCAACCATTTTTGAGGTCACATATCACTTGTATATTTGATTTGATTTGATACACATAGTTCTTTCCTTTGACCATTTCGGAGTCCTTATGACCTCCGTTTTTCGCACCATTTGCACTGTCGGATTCATTTTTCCGTGCCCGTGATGATGCTTGAGATCATTTCTCGCTCTCACCAGGACCAATATCAACATTGTGTCCAGACACCACTAGTCGCCTCGGTTTGCGTGCCACATCGGCCGTTCTCCATTTTTCACATGTTTTATATCATCGGATTCATTTTTCCGAGCTCGTGATGATGCTTGAGATCATTTCTCGCCCTCACCTCCAGATTTTCTGGGCATTTTTCAAAATGCCCCCGTCACCTCGGTTTGCGTGCCACATCGGCCGTTACCCGTTTTTGACATCCTTTATATCGCCGGATTCATTTTTTCGAGCTCGTGATGAAGCTTGAGATCATTTCTCGCTCTCACTTGGTACAATTTCAACATTGTGTCCCGACACCTTGTTGCCTCGGTTTGCGTGCCACATCGGCCGCTATCGGATTGTTCCACATTTTTACATGAGCCATTCACTCCTGTCATACTGCAAATGTTTCGTTATTTTTCCACCATTTCATCTACCCCGCAAGGAGGCCCACCAGTGTTCCCCCCTACCCTCGTTCTTGGTCATCATTACTGGTCCTCGATTGAACACTTCCTCCTTGCCTGGCCATTCCTTTTGTTCGGTATAATTTTATCCCTTTTTCGGGCCGGACAAGTCCTTTACGAAAAAGGCACTTAGGGAGTTTCCGTTAAGCTCTTTTCTGACTCCTAAAAGAATGAAAAGATCGCCGAGCAATCTTGCTTCCTTTCATGCTCGTTAAAGTACCTGAAAGGGCGTCTATCTGGTATAAGTTTAACCCTTTTCCGGACCTGGTAGACTAATTACGAAAAAGGAATACTCTAGTCACACCAGCTAGAAGAGTTCTTCATTGCATCCTTTTATGCTTCTTTGGGCCTTGGAGACTAAATCTACGAAAAAGAAACCCCCTGGAGTCTTCTTACTTGCTTTCAGACTCTCTAAAATTGAAAGCAACCACGAGCATACGCTGTCTTGGGCTCGTTAAATCCACACGACAGTACCATTCCATCATTTCAGAGTCTTCTTATCGCTTTCAGACTCCTTAAAATTGAAAGCAACCACGAGCATGAACTGTCCTGGGCTCGTAAAATCCACATGACAGTATCATTTTATCCACACACTTCTTCTAGTTCCTTAACCCATGAAGAAGTATCCTCCCGTGCCTCATGGCACTATGATCGATCATCTCGGCAGCACCCCCAATCAGGTCGCCTTTGTTCAGAGTATTCTGCAGTCTCCTGCCATTGTATACCAGCTTGAGTCTCCCTCAGCCAGTTATCCTCCCAGATCCATTACAGCTATGATCCCTTTCCCCTCAGTCAGTTCATATGCTGCCAGATCATTCCCATTATCATACTCTGAACAAAGGAAGTTTGAGTCCACCCACTCTACTTGCCCAGTTTTCCCCCCACAGTTTGGTCAGTCCTGCCATCAGTACTATCACATTTCGGTTCTCCACCTCACGCTTCTGTCAAGGAAACATCATTTCCTTGATAGTTTGCAGGGTCTCCCCTCTGTCGACGACAGCTCCTCTATTCCAGAGGATAGGCCCAGAGGTCCCTACGCCTTGGACTTATCACCATCTGTGGTAAGTGCCTACGGATCATTCTGAGAGGAGTCATCATTTCCTCTCCGAGTGGTTGTTCCTCACATGCTCGACTTCAGTACCTTGATCGCATCGTTGAGGATCGCGTAGGATTATATCCCATCAGTTTTTAGTTGAAGACCCCGGATTTCC
The DNA here is from genome assembly GCA_027924585.1 of Larix kaempferi. Classification (NCBI taxonomy): domain Eukaryota; kingdom Viridiplantae; phylum Streptophyta; class Pinopsida; order Pinales; family Pinaceae; genus Larix; species Larix kaempferi. Next base: position 61,426,422 of record BSBM01000370.1, on the reverse strand, counting down.
CCCGACTCTAGCACATTGGTGAGTCATTTCGGAACACCCAGTTGTATGTTCCCGTGGATGTCCGGGCTGCGTTGGCGATTGTATTCGGAATCCATCCAGCCATATGCTTCCTTGAGTACCCAGTTCCGTTCCAGTTCAGTGTACCATTGAGAGTGTACCCCTAGTCACTCTGATCCAGCAGCTCATCAGCCCCTTTGGTACCACACTCAGTAGCACTGTTGATTGTTCCAGTACACCAGTTCTGCAGTTCACACATGATCCGCTCAGCAGTATGTCCCAGATTTTGTGTCCCCTCTGGACACTTATGATGTACACAGTGGTTATCTATGTATCTTACAGGTCCCCCCTTTTTCGGGCCTCACAGTTATGTTTATGTATCTTGATACGAGCATGGGTATGCCCGCCTCGTCCATATATTGAGATTATTCCTCATTCAGTATTTGAGGTCATGTCTATTTCAGGTCCCCATTTTTTGGACCCCATTGTTATTATTATATCCTGATACGAGCATGGGTATGCCCGCCTCGTCCATATGATCAGATGATTCCTCATCCATTATTGAGGTTATGTACTTTTAGTTCTTGCAGTTGTTCGGGATCGTTGTTCCGGGCTTCAGTTTGTTTCTTCTCTTCTCTCCACACCCAGGAAAACCATTCATGACTTATGATGTCCATCGGCCATACGATGAGCTCCTGAACTCGCACATCAGGGGGCAATCTGTTAACACCCAAAAAGTGCTCACTAGCTCATTTACCACATTATATGGCTCATTTGTCCATTTTCCTACCATATTTCCATTAAAAATCCCAAAAAATCCCATTAAAAAGCCTCCAAAAGGCCATAAAACCCTCAAAATAGCCTAAAAAAAGGCTAAAAAACCCCCTTTTCCTCCAAAAATAGCAAAAATCCCCTAAAAAGGGAATAAAAAATATAAAATAATGAGGAAAAGGAGGAAAAAACCCTATACAGCCGCCCAAAACCATGTGTCTCCTAAAACCATGGGTCATCACTCCACCACCAAAAAACTATAAATAGGTGATGGAGATCCCTTATTCCATATCCACAATCACAAGCACCCTTACTCTGCCAAAATCTCTCTCGAAACCCTAGTTCACCTTTGAACTATTTTCACCTTGAGAGCCACCTTTGGCCCATTCCCAACATTGGAGAAGGAGAAGGAGCATCTTGAAGCTTGGAGCATCCTCTTGGACACTGCAAAGGGCTTCATCAAACCTTGACACTCAAGGTAACATTAATAGAAAAAGTCATTCTTTTCATTTGATGTTTATGTCTCATGCAATATTTTAGAAGTAATTTAATTGTTGTTTTAGCTTAATTAGTTTAATATACTGAACTGCTACTAAGGAGTCCCTTCTCCTTAGTAGGTGCTCATTGGCACAAGCTAGGGGTAAAACCCTAGCTACAGGGTGCTGCCGAGATGATCGATCATAGTGCCAGGAGGCACAGGAGGGTACTTCTCCATGGGTTTAGAAACTAGAAGAAGTGTGTATAAAATGATACTGTCGTGTGGATTTTACGAGCCCAGGACAGTTCATGCTCGTGGTGGCTTTCAATTTTAAGGAGTCTGAAAGCGATAAGAAGACTCTGAAGTGATGGAATGGTACTGTCGTGTGGATTTAACGAGCCCAGGACAGTTCATGCTCGTGATTGCTTTCAATTTTAGAGAGTCTAAAAGCAAATAAGAAGACTCCAGGGGGTTGCTTTTTCGTAGATTTAGTCTCCAAGGCCCAAAGAAGCATAAAAGCATGCAATGAAGAACTCTTCTAGCCGGTGTGACTAGAGTATTCCTTTTTCGTAATTAGTCTACCAGGTCCGGAAAAGGGTTAAACTTATACCAGATAAACGCCCTTTCAGGTACTTTAACGAGCATGAAAGGAAGCAAGATTGCTCGGCGATCTTTTCATTCTTTTAGGAGTCAGAAAAGAGCTTAACGGAAACTCCCTAAGTGCCTTTTTCGTAAAGGACTTGTCCGACCCGAAAAAGGGATAAAATTATACCGAACAAAAGGAATGGCCAGGCAAGGAGGAAGTGTTCAATCAAGGAATAGTAATGATGACCAAGAACGAGGGTAGTGGGGAACACTGGTGGGCCTCCTTGTGGGGTAGATGAAATGGTGGCAAAATAACGAGACATTTGCAGTATGACAGGAGTGAATGGCTCATGTAAAAAAGTGGAACAATTCGATGGCGGCCGATGTGGCGCGGAAACCGAGGGCAGCAAGGTGTTGGGACACAATGTTGAAATTGTACCAAGTGAGAGCGAGAAATGATCTCAAGCATCATCACGAGCTCAGAAAAATGAATCCGGCGATATAAAGGATGTCAAAAATGGGTAACGGCCGATGTGGCACGCAAACCGAGGTGACGGGGGCATTTTGAAAAAAGGCCCGGAAAAACTGGAGGTGAGAGCGAGAAATGATCTCAAGCATCATCACCAGCTCGGAAAAATGAATCCGATGATATAAAACATGTGAAAAACGGAGAACGACCAATGTGGCACGCAAACCGAGGCGACTAGTGGCGTCTGAAAAAGGGGTAAAAAATAACGATACAAAAATAATGCAACGAGGTGACCATTATGACGGTCGCGTCGTGCTGATTCCAATGGTGGAAACGGTTTGTAAAAACAAAAACAAAAAAGAAAGTACTGTACAATGCAGACCAATGAGGCCGCGGGTTTCTTTTATGGGTAAAAACGCTTAAGATACAACCCATTACGGGGGTTGCGCAAAGGACGGCCTTCAGAGTCAGCTAAGATGTATGCCCCCTTGCCGAGGCAGGTCTGTACGACGTAAGGGCCTTGCCACATGGATTCAAATGTCCCTTTACCGGTTTTGTCATGAGCTTGGTCGTAGGCGAGGACGAGGTCTCCTTCGTGGAAAGTTCGGGGGTGAACATGTTTATCATAACCGGCTTTGGAGCGGTTTTTGGCAGCTTCGATGTTCTGGAGAGTGGCCCGGCGGTCTTCATCGGCTTGTTCGAGGTGCAGCAGACGTTGCTCGAGGGGGGAGGTGTCAGGGAGAAGTTCAACGGCGATCTGTAAGGTAGGAATCTGACACTCGATAGGGAGAACAGACTCTACACCGTGAACTAAATGAAATGGTGTAAAACCAGTGGCGGTCTTAGTGGAGGTGCGATAAGCCCACAAAGCAGGGAACAACATGTGGTGCCAATTGGACTTATGCTTGTCAACCGTTCGTTGGAGGATGGTTTTAAGGATTTTATTGATGGCCTCTACTTGGCCGTTCCCTTGAGGGTAGTAAGCAGAGGAAAATTGATGCTCATACTTAAGGAGGGTGGATAACTCACGCCAGACGGCATCTTCGAAGTGTGAACCATGGTCAGAGACTAACTGCTTAGGAACGCCGAATCGAGCGATGACATGGTTGAAAAAGAAGCGGGCAGCAGTGTCAGCGGTACAATTGAAGGTAGGCATGGCTTCCGCCCATTTGGTGAAGTAATCAACAGCGACAACAATATATTTGTGGTCGTTGGCAGACTGGGGTCCACATTCCATGAAGTCTATGGCCCATTTACAAAAGGGACCAACGGTGACGACTGGGTGTAACGGAGCAGGAGGTGTCCGGGCCTTAGGGGCAAAAAGTTGGCAGTTATGGCAGTGTTTGACCGCAGTGATGCAGTCAGTGAAAAGTGTGGGCCAGAAGTATCCGGCGCGGATGACCTTTTGGGCGGTGGCCATCCCTGAGAAATGGCCTCCGCAGGCGCCGCTATGACAGTCATTAAGGACGTGTTCAGCTTCCTCGTGGGTAAGGCAACGACGAAGAATTGTGTCAACCCCGCGCCGGTAGAGGACATCGCCTAAGAGGAGATATTGAGAGGCCTGATGGCGGATGCGACGGCGTCCATTTCTTGTAACTTTGGGTATGAACTTCTGCGTGCGTAGGTATAACAAGATATCACCGTACCATGGGTCATCGGACGAGATAGTGAACAGGTGATTGTCGGGTAATTCATCAGAGATTGGTTTGGCTGGGAGAAGGGAAGGGATATCAGTAATGAGCTGGGCAAGTGTGAGGGCTTTAGTGCTCTTAGGTGTTTTGAAGGTAAGGTCATATTCTTGGAGGATAATGACCCATTTGGCAACACGACCTTGCAGTAGCCGCCGGTTTAGAAGATATACCATGGGGTTAGAGTCGGCGACGACTGTGGTATGACTCATTAAGATGTAGTGTCACAATTTTTGAACGGAAAAGACCACTGCTAGGGCAAGTTTCTCCTCATATGGGTAACGTAGTGGTGGACCAGACAAGGTCTGGCTAACGTAGTAAATGACGTGCTCCTGGTGAGAAGCGTCTTCTTGAACCAAGACTCCAGATACGGCATGCTCGGATGCCGACACGTAAAGGATGAAGTCTCGGGTGAAATCCGGAGGGGAAATCAGAGGAGCTTGTGTGAGGGCCTTCTTGAGGGCCTCGAATGCAGCTTCTGCTTGCGCATCCCAGATGAAGGGTACGTGGGTACGGAGCAGGCGCAAGAAACCGTGAACAGTGGTGGCATAATCAGGAACGAAGCATCGAAGGAAGTTAGATCGCCCCTGCAGACTTTGGAGCTGCCGGAGCGTGCGAGGAGGGGGAAGGTCTAAAATAGCTTGGACCTTTAGAGGGTCAACAGTAATTCCTTTCTGGGAAACAATGAAACCCAACAATCGGCCTGCCGGTACGCAAAAGACACACTTGTGTGGGTTCAAGCGAATTTGGTATTTGCGACAACGCAGAAAAACTTGCCGAAGGTCGTTGAGGTGGTCTGATCGTTTCCGAGAACGAGCTGTAAGGTCATCAAGGTAGACTAACAGGATGTGGACCAAGTCGTGGAAGCAATAGGTCATGGCCCGCTGGAAAGTGGCACCAGCATTTTTGAGGCCAAAAGGCATGACGCGATAGGCAAAGGTGCCCCATGGGGTAGTAAAGGCATTTTTGTACTGGTCTTCCTTACGGATCTGAATCTGATTATATCCGGAAAAACCGTCCATGAAGGAGAGGACCTCATGCCCCGCACACGCATCTATGAGTTGATCGATAAACGGCATGGGGAAGTTGTCCTTGGGACAAGCATGGTTTAAGTCACAGAAGTCATTGCATACGCGGATGGTGCCTTGCTTTTTGTTAACAGGAATGGGGTTTGAAACCCAAGTGGTATAGGCAATAGGATAAATGAACCCTGCCTTGCGCAGCTTCTCAATCTCGGCTTTGACAGCTGGGAGCTTTGAGGGATGAATGGGGCGCTGTTTCTGACGAACGGGGGGTACATCAGGCCATGTGTCAATGTGGTGCTCTATAATTGCGGGGTCAAGACCAGGCATTTCGGTATAGGACCAGGCAAAGACATCATGGAATTCTTTGAAAAGGTGTATGTAGTCCTCAATCTCTTGCTTACTGCAGAATGCTCCTAAAGTGATGAGTTCAGGGGCACGTCCTGGGGCAGCGATATCAACTTGGAAGACAGGTGAGATGTTGGCCATGTTACCTTCCTCGAAGGCATCCGGAGCAGGAATAGGGTCCTTGAACCGGTCGACCTTCGTGGGGAGGAAGTCTTTGGATTCAACCACGTATTGGGTAGCGGTGCTAGAGGAGGATTCTTCGGGGATGAAATAGGAACGGTGGTGCATGTCATCCCAGGGATAATCCGGGGCAGTTAGGGCCTCAAGAATCTCCTCATCAGTACGGAAAGTCTGCGTCGTCAAATCGGCTGACGAGGGGGTAGTGGTTGAAGTAGTGGTGGAAGAGATCATATAGATGATATTAACCTCTTCGGAAGGGGGAGAGACCGGGGGGTAAATCTCCTCAATGGTGGGTGGTGCCGTCTCAAGATCCAAATTGTTCATCTCATAGAGAGCCGCTCTGTAATCCGGGAGATCGGGACAATGATGTGAATAGTGCCCGTAAATATCGCAGATGGCGCAGGAGTGGTTGGTACGTAGGGACTTATCTTTAGGCTTGGGAGTGGGGTTTAGTTCGACAGTTGGGATGTTGGGGTCATCATCGAGTATTTGCATGTGCTTTTGCAATGCTGGTAACTGTGGGCATTGGTGGGTCGCATGGCCCAATTCATCGCACAGCGAGCATTTGGGAGGAGCACGAAATACTGGAGGGTTTTTTACTGTCTTTGGAGGTGGTACAGCAGTGTAAGGTTGTGGACCTCTGCCCCCAATGGGTTTGGGAGTAGGAGGGGATGTCGTGGAGGACGAAGGGGTAGAGACACCGGGAGGTGGCTGAGTGGTAGTAGCCATGGGTTGCACCGGTTGGAGGACGACATCTGGTGTCGGCGGGCGAACGGGAGGCGAAAGATACCATACAGGTAATCCCAAGGTTAACCCAGGGAGGCTAAGGGTAGCCATGACCGGGGCGCTTACTACTCCCGATGGAGGAACTAGGAAGGGGATCGTATGGATCGGTGTAACACCAATGTCGCTAGGTACCAGTGGTGGTTTTGGCAACAAGGGTGGTTGAGTGTTAGGTGGTAGGTTGTCGTGGGACAAGGTACATAAGTCAGACATTTCGGGCGTAGATGACGGCGGAGAAATGGATTGAAAGGTGGAGGTCATCGGTGCGTCTGAGTAGACTCCAGGCCCCGAAGAGGAAACAAACGAGGTAGTGGCAGGAGAAACAGGTTGTTCAACCATGGGGAGAACATTTTCCGGTGCCGCGGGAGCACTGGGATCATAGTAGGTGAGCTGGTCAATCTTAACCACGCGTCCTTCATGGGGGAACATCATGGTGCGAAAGACAGAAGAGGCAACCGCCCGCATGGCATACATGTAGCTGCGGCCAAGTAAAAGGTTATAATCCAACTGGGCATTGGTTACCTCAATGTCAATGAGTACAGTTTTGCCACCTAACTGGACGGGGACATTGGCTAGGAGGCCTTGGGGCTGAGCCGAACGACCGTCATAGGCGCGTAATGCAGTGGTGGACTGCTGGAGAGGAGGGGATCCTAGCTTCTGCCATACAAATGTAGACATGACGCATGTGGAGGCACCCTCATCGATGATGCACCGATGGATGACAAGATTCCTAACAGAGACAGTAACTTGGAATACTAAGCTGGAAGGTAGGCGTGGTTCAGACTGGTCTAAATCAAATGCCATCAAGTGCGAATCAGTTGGGTCAATCCCCCCAATGGCGGAAAGTAAATTCTTGCGCTGGGAAGGGCAGTTCTTCAAGACTTCTAAAGCAGACATGGCTGCGGGAGATTGGGCTAGGTCGTCTATGATGTTGTAGTTTGACGCAGCGCACGTATTAGGGTTATTGTTGATTCGGCGAAGTGGGAAACGAGGTGCTTTCGTAGCGCCGTCTATGGGAGGCGGAGGTATACGTAACGCCTGATCGGTGGGATGGGCGTTAGTAGGTTTATCCGTGGGAGTGGCTTCAGAGGTGGAGCCATATTGGTTCCGACGAGTCTGGAGGTTGACATCAGCAGATGACATCATCAATAAGTGGTGGGTACCTGAGTCAAACATGGGTTGATCAGGAGCAGCGTAAGTGATCTGTTGTTGTTGGGGCGCATTGGCTTGATGGGGAGCCAACGGCTGAGTGTTCACTACGCCTTGGGTCGGTAAGGGGTTTTGCAGCACCAAAGGGGGTTGTTGAGGTTGGGGGGGGTTGGGCGGTACTTGGGGAGCCGCATGCCCTTGGCGATGGGCCTCATCAACCCAGAGTTGCCGAGCTCGCTCCAAGTGTGGGCAAGCGTGTGTGTAATGTCCATAGACCCCGCAAATAGAACAAGGGTGGTTCGTTCACAGATTGGGGTTTTTAGCCTGCTTGGGCGGGCGATCAGGGTTCTGGTTAGCGGGGGCTGCATTGTTGTTGTCGGGGGGATTAGCCGGTTGACCAGCTTGGTCTGCAGGTTGGTTGTTCCCCTGATTACGGCCCTTGCCGCGGTTCTGTTGGCCCTGGTTACGTTGGTTGTTCTGGTTTTGCTGCGGGTTCTGTTGGGCGTAAACTTGCCCTTGGGAAGCAGGTGGATTTTGAGGTTGCGCAGGTGCTGGAGCAGGCTGCGGAGGATGATATGTAGGTTGAGGCTGAGCAGGTGCAGCAATTTGAGGAGGTTGCTGATATGGCTGCGGAGCAGGTTGTGGGTTTGCCGCAGGGGCTGCCTGTGGCGTATAATAAGCGGGTTGGGCTTGTGGAGGCGCAGGAGCGGGGGCAGCCTGCTGATGGTAGTAAGGCTGAGGGGCGACTGGAGGAGCATAAGCAGGAGTCGCATACCCGAAGCACTGAGGTGGACATGAGGGTCCATGGGAATGGTGATGTGTCATGGGAGCATACGAGGTGGTTGCTCCAGACTGGGAGGTAGCCCGCGACAGGTCGGGGCCAGGGGTAGGACGTGCTATAGAAAATGGTTGGGGATGCGAAGAAACACGGCCAATGATACCATCTGCAGCGTGGGATGCCCCCGGCGCATCATGCTGGGAGGACTCGCCGCGAGGGGCGTCAGGTATAATGGTATAAAGGTAACTCGATTGGGCGTAAATGAGGTCGAACTGTTGGGCCTTAAGGATGGCTTCTTCTTCAGACTGGGGTCTTTCTGAGGCCACATCCTTAGCGATAACCGGGAGAAGGGATTTGAGGAACCAATCTAGGAAGATACGGTCATCGAGTTTGATCTTGCATAAGCTACGGCGTCGACGCCACTCATGGATGTGGTCCGTGATATGGGTAGCCGTGTTTTTTCTACAAGATAGAAGGATCTCAACGCCCGCGTCATAGCGGACAGGCAACTGGAAGAACTGCAGGAAGGTCGAGGCCAGGGAAGCAAAGTTGGCGTGGGTCCCATGAGGCTGCTCAATATACCACTTGGCTGCAGAGCCAGTGAAGGTGCGCTGTAAGAGACGGAGGCGAATAGAGTCATCCACTATGGAGTTAGAGGAACACCATAGGTGGAAAGACATGATATGGTTTTGTGGGTCCTCACCGGCCTTGCCCTCGAACTTAGGGATGTCCGAGGGGAGCTTGGTAGGCATATGAGGCCATGTAGGGTCGTGTCGGATAGGATCGTTGGTTAATCTGGCCAGGTCAGGTAGGTTGAGGCTAGCCATGAATGGCAAACTAGAAGAAGGATGTGACACAGTAGTGCTTTGGACCAAGTTGGGGTCAGTGCCCCCAAGTGGAGGGACAAGATTTAGGGTGGTGCCCCCAAGTGGGGGAACTGAGGTAGTGGAGGATGGTCCAGCACCACCATGGGTAGTGTGAGCCACTGATGTAGTGGGGATAGGTATTCCCGCTGTGGGAATAGGTACCGTGAGGGGAACGGTAGATGGGTGCCCCATGGAGGGCATACCAAAAACAGGTGTAGTAACTGGTGTAGTGGTGGATGTGCCACCAACGGTCCCTATGACAAACGGAGTGGAAGTCGTGCCAGCCATGGGGCTAGTAGGGGCAGTGTAAATAGGGTTCTCAGACTCTTCGTCAGAATCGGAGGTAAAGTAAGGGGCGTCACTATCTGGTGACGGAGTCCTACGTCGCTGACGAGTGGAGTCAAGTGACAAGGCTCTAGACCTGTGATGAATGGGATCAACAGAGGATGATCGGAATCTATGACGGGTGGTGTCAAGAGAACCGTGCTGTGGGGGCTCGCCCCTGAGGCGCCGAGAATGTCTCGGGGACTCAATGGTGACAGATGGTGTCAAATCTCGGTGGGTTGAGGTGAGTATAAAAACAGCTCAAAAATCCTAACGCAACCGAGTGTGCAGAAGGAGAGCTAAAAAGCAAGGCACTCAGGCCAACAACCAACTCAAAACACCCACTGCAGCAGTTGTGCTACAATAGGTGGAGTAACAACAAAGATGGTCAGAATACCAACAAGCAGCAGGTTTCCTAAAAAAGAAAAATGGTGGACTCACTAGACCAAAGGGAGGTAAAGGAGCATGCAAACACCTAGCTAAAAGTATTCTGACTCAACTAAACATATCCTCTGCAAGGTGATGAAATCCAAGTCAGACAATATGAGTAGGAAAGCCAAGTGGCTATGATATCCCCCTACCGGGAGGGACACCGGGTAGTCAATCCTAGAAGAATGGCAACTAAGATACCCCGTTCATGACACGTCCAGAAAGGTGAATCTGCCGTTTAGTTCGTTGACCGCAATACCCCTATACAGGGATATCCCACGAACCGCGAAAGGTAGCCCTTCGGTTACTGAATGGAGTGCGGTATTCCACTCAGGCCTCCGGAACCAGTCTCCCGACTTCAACCCTCCTAATGGAGAGGCCCTCTGATAAACTGGTCGTGACCGTGCCAAAAAGTACTAGGGGATTTTGGTTCCCTATTTGGACAACAACTATGTCTCAAGTGAAATAACCAAGGGGTGTTATTGGAAGCCTATCCCCCTGATCCTACCTAACTACAATGATTCTTTTGTGTTCCCCAAGTGGGGTTAGAATGTTGGTTTAGTTAGGTACTTTTTAAGGCTCACTTGATTTATGTGACAGAGTGTGTGCTCGTGAGGTGATGAACCCAGAAATAGAAGTGCCACAAGGGGGGCAACTTCCAATCTATCAATAATACTGAAATTGAAAGTTTAACTTGCAAAATTTTCTGAATTTAAAATACTGAAATTTGTAAAATGAAATCTGTAAAAGGAACAGAAATTATGTTGCAGAAAGGCTGTAAGGTAGTGAGGCTGCAGGTGGGACAGAAGGCTGTTCAGATGCAGAAAATATTGCAGCAAAAGGGGCTGGGCTCAAAACAGGAAAAGAGCAGAAATCAGACCGCGGGTCTGTGGCGAATCAGAACAGGCCGACCGCGGGTTTGAGGGAAACAGCGGCGGTCAGGTCGCGGCTATCGGGCCAACTGAGGCAGTCGAGACGCAGGAAACATGGAAAAAGACGCAGTCGGGTCGCGGCAAAAAGGCTAACAGACGCAGTCGGGACGCAAGAAAGAGGATGAAAGCCGCAGTCTGGACGCGGAAAAAAGGCCGACAGGCGCAGTCAGATCGCGGCAAACAGGCTGATTAGCCACGGTCGGATCGCAGGTAACAGACTTGAATCCGCCGGCAGGGCGTCGGAAGCAGTCTGAGAGCTGCGGTCGGATCGCAGGTAAAGGCCTGAAAGGCGCGGTCGGGACGCGACTGCAGAGGGAAAAAACGCGATATGCAGCGGCCGAAAGGGACAGCCGAAAGGAAAAAATTCAAAACGGAAACCAGAAATTCAAAATCTAGGGGAGTCGCCAAAACTGTAGCTAGGGTTTTACCCCTAGCTTGTGCAAATGAGCACCTACTAAGGAGAATGGACTCCTTAGTAGCAGTTCAGTATATTAAACTAATTAAGCTAAAACAAAAATTAAATTACTTCTAAAACAAGCATGAAACATAAACAACAAATTTAAAGAATGGCTTTTTGTATTGATGTTACCTTGAATGTAAAGGTTTGATGAAGCCCTTTGCAGTGTCCAAGAGGATGCTCCAAGCTTCAATATGCTCCTTCTCCTTCTCCAATGTTGGGAATGGGCCAAAGGTGGATCTCAAGGTGAAAATAGTTCAATGGTGAACTAGGGTTTCGAGAGATATTTTGGCAGAGTAAGGGTGCTTGTGATTGTGGATATAAAATAATGGATCTCCATCACCTATTTATAGTTTTTTGGTGGTGGAGTGCTGACCCATGGTTTTAGGAAACACATGGTTTTGGGCAGCTGTATAGGGTTTTTTCCTCCTTTTCCTCATTATTTTATATTTTTTATTCCCTTTTTAGGGGATTTTTGCTATTTTTGGAGGAAAAGGGGGTTTTTTAGCCTTTTTTTGGTTATTTTGAGGGTTTTGTGGCCTTTTGGAGGCATTTTAGGCCTTTTGGAGGCTTTTTAATGGGATTTTTGGGGTTTTTAATGGATTTTAAGGGAAATATGGTAGGAAAAAGGACAAATGAGCCATATAATGTGGTAGATGAGGTAGTGAACACTTTTTGGGTATACAGATGGATCAACATTGGATATGGTCAGATGGTTGTGCAGGCCAGTTCAAAAATGCATGTGTATTCCAGTGGCTGAGTATTTTGCACAAGACTTATGATGTGCTTCATATATGGAACTATTTTGAGACCGAGCATGGAAAGGGAGAGCACGACGGGGTTGGAACATGTCCCAAAAATGCCCTAAGAAGGGAGGAGATGGGGTGCATGACAAACCCTCATATTCGAGATGCAAAATCCATAGTTCAATGGTGCTCTAGAAAAATGTCAGATCAAACCATGGAGCAACATAGACCAATAGGTAGAGGACATGTTGTAATACATTTCTAGCATGTGGTTGATATAGATCGATCATGTTCTTATAGTTTTATTACTGTACAAGGAACTCATGTTTTTCATTTGGTTCGAAGCTCAAAGAACCCCTTATTTGAAATATGGACATGGAAACTTGCTTGCTTTTATGAGCCTTGCAGTAGTTGTGAGTGGGATGAGTGTGGATCAATGGATTGGGTTGATGAATGGGATCATGTATCACTTACAGTGAACCCACGTGTAGTTGTTAAAACAATCTAGTTAGAGGAAGGCTAGTCGTCTATTTCGAATGAATATGATCATATATATGATCTTGTATAGACATGTAAACATTTATGCATTCATATCCAGGTTCCCTCCTTGTTTTTGTAATTATCCAAGTTATCAAACCACTACTTGTTGGAATATGACCGTAAAATGCATTTTTGCAGGACACATCTACGAAGTTGTCACCCCAAATGATAGTGAAATTGGCACGAATTATTGGTTGGAACGATGCATCCAAAGGAAGCAAACCCTCCTCGCATCATTAACCGATAGTGAAGGAATTATCTTTCTGACTGGCTCGATGGTTATTCAAGGGTAATATCTTACAGTATATGGAAAGGGACACAAGAGAAATGGCTACACATACATGGATTATAGACCATGTTCATGTGTGTATCACTTTACGCACTTGATCATTGGTACAAACATCCAACTACAAACATTATCAATGAAGTCATCAAATAAGATACTCTACTTACTACCTCATGTAGAGCATGAGAGGTTGTTTGAGATAATAAAAAACAGAGAGGATCCAGAAGGCCTAATTGATTGAGGTACATAGTATAGTCATGTGATTGTTTATTCATGCATGTCTATTGTTATTCATGTTAGATAGTTTATTTGATATCGTTATCTTATATCGTTTATTTGATATTTTAGTTATGTTTAAGTTATTATTACAATACATTGATGTTTTACACCAACCACTCCAATTCAAGTTTCCATCCCTTTAGGAAAACTTCATATGCATAAACAATATTGAAAACTCATATTTTATTATAGAATTTCATAATATTCAATAGAAATTAGAATCAATACACATTAATGAGTACACATTTTTCATTCACAAATCACAATGAGACACATAGATGCATTGGAATTTGATAGGAATTGGGCAATAGCTCAAGGAGTCAGAACCATATTTCTCATTAAGTCGTCAAAATCAAAATGTATTACAAAGATGTCAGAATGCCACTCGGTATTGGAAAATTCCAAATAGATTAATAGTAAATACAAAAAGGGTTGGATCAAGATGGAAGAATCTCATATGTCAAGTAGATCTAGAATAACTAAGAATTCCAACTAACATCATTATTTAGGGTTAGTAGATTTCATTTTAAAACAAAACAAAAAATACTTTTTTAATATATTATATGTGGATGGTAAGCACAAATTAATGTCAAAAGAATCAAGCAAGTATGGACTCATTTCATCTCATTCGAAACATTTACCTAGCCATTTTTCATATGTCATTTCACTAGCCACTTCACCCAATTTCATCATGTCCCCCTTTTGCAATAAACTAATAGTGTGTCATGTTCTAAAGTATATGCATATTATTCCTATGTGTGGTGCCTAAATAAAGGTGAAAAGAGTCAAAGTACTATAAACTAAATAAAATCAAATGATGAATGTGATTTATGCCTCCTTGCAAAAGCCATGATCCTATGTCGTAGCTTAGAAAAGACAAATATAAAGCGAAGGAACTTGAAGGTAATCTAGTTGCATACATGTTCTCCTAATGAATTATGTATCCAAACTTGGGAGCCACAGAACCCTAAGACATATCCTATATGGTAGTTTTAAATCTCCTTTATGATCGTGTGGGAGCTGACGAAACCCAAGTCCGCTTGCCGGTTTGGGTTTCGTGCCCCCGGAGCAAATCCTCAAAGTGTCCCTGAATGGCCACGGTGTTCCTGATGAATATGCCAGTAGCACCAAAACCATGAATACAATCACAAATTCGTTGATTCCATTGGATCCGAGACACCGGTTTTCAGCTATCCCCCCCAACAACATTCCTCGAATGCTCGGAAATAGTGCTATTGTGCCATCTCTAGAGCTATGGTTTTGCTCAGTGAAGGCCATGCCAATCTTGCTCAAGGGGGTAATTTTTCATCCGAAGTATACCGGGTGTGTGTGGCCATCCTAAACACGTCTACAATGGACATGTGCACGTGTGGGAGCTGACGGAACCCAAGTCCGCTCACTGGTTTGGGTTCCGTGCCCTCGGAGCAAATCCTCAAAATTTCCCTAAATGGCCATGGGGTGACTGAAGAAAATTCTCGTAGCACCAAAACCATGAATCCGATCATGAATCCATTGATTCTGGTGGATCTAGGACCCCGGTCTTCAACTAGGGGGCCCTCACAACATGCCTTGAATGCTCGGAAACAATGCTATTATGCCATCTCTAGAGCTAGGGTTTTTCTCAGTGAAGGCCATGCCAATCTTGCTCAAGGGTTTCATTTATGATACAAAGGATCCCAAGCATACGTGGCCATCATGAACACATCTACAATGTCCATGTGCATGTGTGGGAGCTGACAAAACCCAATTCTGCTTGTCGGTTTGGGCTCCGTGCCCCCAGAACAAATCCTCAAAGTGTCCCTGAATGGCCACAGGGTTCCTGACGAAAATGCACGTAGGATGAAAACCATGATTCTCTTCACAAATCCATCAATTCTGGTGGATCCAGGACACCGATTTTTATCTAGGGGACCCCCATAGCGTGCCTCGAACGCTCGAAAACAATGTTATTGTGACATCTCTAAAGCTACGATTTTGCTCAGTGAAGGCCATGTTAATCTTGCTCAAATGGGTCATTTACGATCCGAAGTCTCCCGAGCATGCATGGCCATCATGAACACATCCACAAAGGCTACATGCACATGTGGGAGATCACAGAACCCAAGTTCACTCATAGGTTTGCATTCTGCACCCCCGGAGCAAATCCTCAAAGTGTCCTTGAATAGCCATGGGGTGCATGATCAAAATGCCCATAGCAACACAACAGTGACTTCGATCATGAATCTGTCGATTCTGGTGGATCCAGGACACCGGGTTTCAGCTAGGGGATCACCCACAGCATGTCTCGAATGCTCGAAAATAGTGCTATTGTGCCATCTCCAGACCTAGGGTTTTTGCTTAGTGAAGTCCATGCCAATCTTGCTCAAGGGGGTAATTTCTCATCAGAAGGCTCCCGAGCATGCGTGGCCATCCTAAAAATGTCTATAATGGCCATGTGCATGTGTGGGAGTTGACGGACACCAAGTCCACTCATCGGTTTACGTTCTATACCCCCAGAGCAAATCCACAGGGGCTTCACTCAATAAACCGCTATCATAGCACGTTCATTTGTGGCATATGAAACAATACCCCTAATTTCACTAAATATTGGAAAATACCTTCCAAAATCGGTTTTTTTAACCCCCTCCCAATATGCCTTCCCAATTTAAAAAAACCCCTATTTTCACTAGATATGGTATGTATCAATTTTTTCATTAAAATTTTTTATACCCTTTTATATTTCTACCTAGTATATTGATATGATACCCCTCTTATGACCCCACATGCATTCTACAATGCACCTTGCTTCTTTCGATGTATATTGTGGATGCACATTACTTCACCCACAATGCAATTACTCAACCACATATCATTATGATTTGCAACATCTGATGGTCTAATGAAGAGATAGGAGACCACTTCTTGTATGTCACTAGAGCCAATGCACATAGTACAACATTTAGATTTCATGTTGCAGTTCCCCAATCACTGACTAAGTCAGTTGTGGGCTAGGTATCCAAGCCCCTAGGGCTTGTAACAAGCTTTAGGAGGCTGACTAAACCTCCCAAGGCCTGTAATAGGCATGAGTGGTTGGGTATTCAATCCCTGAAGGCCTATCGAGGGCCTATAATAGGCCCTGGAGGCTTAGAGCCTCCCAAGGCTATTGGTAACAATTAGCTATCAATGACCACTGTCTCTCGACTATGATCGACTGGAAACCCGCTTCACCACAAAAACCATGTCCTCAAGCATACCTCAAGATGCAATTTCCCTGCATACTGGTAATCCCGAGCCTTGCCTCAACCTGATTTCTCATCCGGTTGTGATCCTGCCATCTCCATTTGGTGGATATTTGTCAGCCCGCCCATGTAAAAAAGACCCCAAAGTATTTTTGTATTGTTACATTAAATTAAAAAACCCTTTTCCCCTTAATATATAAGCAATATAATTTTTAGGTTTTCATGAATATTTAATACCACAATATGAATGAACGTGATATTTTATTGTCTTCTAGTGAATCCCCCATGAGAAAATCCTCAAAGTGTCCCTGAATGGCCACGGGGTGCCTGACCAAAATTCCTGGAGCACCAAAACCATGACTCCGATCGCAAATCTGTCGATTTCGATGGATCCAAGACGCTGGGCTTCAGCTAGGGCCCCCCCACAACATGCCTCGAAAGCTTGGAAACGGTCCTATTGTTCCATCTTTGGAGCTAGGGTTTTGCTCAATGAAGGCCATGCCAATCTTGCTGAAGGGGGTCATTTACAATCTAAAGGCTCCCGGGCATGTGAGGCCATCATGAACACATCCACAATGTCCATGTGCATGTGTGGGAATTGACAGAACCCAATTCCGCTCACCGGTTTGGGTTTCTTGCCCCTAGAGAAAATCCTCAAAGTGTCCCTAAATGGCCACGGGGTGCTTAACCAAGATTCCCGTAGCACCAAACCATGAATCTCATCGCGAATCCGTCGATTCCAATGGATCTAGGACACCGTGTTCCATCTATGTCCCCCCCCAAAACGTGCCTCGAACACTTGGAAACGGTTCTATTGTCCCATCTTCGGACCTAGGGTTTTGCTCAGTGAAGGCAATGCCAATATTTCTCAAGGGGGTCATTTAAGATCCAAAGGCTCTAGGGCATGCATGGCCATTATGAACACAGTAAAAATGGCCACGTGCATGTGTGGGAGCTTACAGAACCCAACTCCGCTCACCGGTTTGGGTTCCATTTCCCCGGAGCAAATCGTCAAAGTGTCCTTGAATGGCTACGAGGTGCCTGAGGATTCGCTCTGAGGGCACAGAACCCAAACCGACAAGCAGACTTCGGTTTTGTCAGCTCCCAGACATGTAGGTGGCCATTGTGGATGTGTTCACAATGACCACGCATGCCCGAGATCCTTCGGATTGTAAATGACCCCCTTGATCAATATTGGCATGGCCTTCACTAAGCAAAACCCTTGGTCTGGAGATGGCACAATAGCACTATTTATGAGCGTTCGAGGCACATTGTGGGGGGGAGCTAGCTGAAACCCGATGTCCTAGATCCATTGGAATTGACGAATTCGTGAACAAAGTCAGATTTTTGGTGATAGAGGCATTTTGGTCAAGCACCCTGTGGCCATTCAGGGACACTTTGAGGATTTGATATGGGGGCACAAAACCCAAACCAGCGAGCAGACTTGGGTTTCGTCAGCTCCCACACATGGACATGGCCATTGTTGGCATTTTCACGATGGCCACACACACCTGAGAGCCTTTGGATGAGAAATGACCCCCTTGAGCAAGATTGGCATGGCCTTCACTGAGCAAAATGCTAGCTCCGGAGATGGCACAATAACACCATTTTTTAGCATTCGAGGCATGCTGTGGGGGGGGGCCCTAGCTGAAACCCGACATCTTGAATCCACCAAAACCAACGGATTCATGATCGAAGTCACTTTTTTGTTGCTATGGGCATTTTTTTCAGACACCCCATGGTCATTCAGGGACACTTTAAGGATTTGCTTTGGGGGCACGGAACCCAAACAAATGAGTGGACTTGGGTTCTGTCATCTCCCACACATGAATGTGGCCATTTTGGATGTGTTCACGATGTCCACACACACCCTGGAGCCTTCGGGTCATAAATGAACCCCTTGAGCAATATTGGCATGGCCTTCACTGAGCAAAACCCTAGTTCCTGAGATGGTACAATAGCACAGTTTTCGAGTGTTGGAGGCACGTTGTGGGGGGTCTACTAGTTGAAACCTGACATCCCAGATCAACCAGAATCAACGGATTCATGATCAGAGTCACGGTTTTGGTGCTACAGGAATCTTCTTCAGGCACCCCATGGTCATTCGGGGGCACTTTGATGATTTGCTCTAGGGGAACAGAATCCAAACCAATGAGCAGACTTGGGTTCTGTGAACTCCCACATGTGCACGTGGCCATTTTGGATGTGTTCACGATGGTCATGCATGCTCGAGATCCTTCGGATTGTAAATGACCCCCTTGATCAAGATTGGCATGGCCTTCACTGATCAAAACCCTAGTTCCTGAGATGGCACAATAGCACCATTTCCAAGCATTGGAGGAATGTTGTGGGGGGGGGGCTAGCTGAAACCCGACATCCTAGATCCACCAAAATTTACAGATTCATGATCAGAGTCATGGTTTTGGTGCTATAGCAATCTTAATTAGTCACCCCGTGGCCATTTAGGGACACTTTGAGGATCAGCTCCCACATGTGCATGTGGCCATTGTGGATTTGTTCACGATGTCCACTCACGCTCAGGAGACTTCGGATCGTAAATGACCCCTTTGAACAAGATTGCGATGGAATTCACTAAGAAAAACCCTAGTTCCTGATATGGCACCATGCATGAGCACATATCTAAGCATATTATGCATATCACATGCCAATATCTAGACTCTTGAACGATCTGAGGTACACGAATTGCAGATTATGTGTAGCAAATTGATGTACATTGGTTGTGATTGATAACAATCATCAATAGAGCATGGTCATCAACAATGTATATTAATGACACAAAAAATTTCAACAAGTTAATGTAACTCATTGACCACCCGAGTTGACCGGGGCTTCTATGTGGAATGTAACATACATGTGGCTTCTATGTAAACTTCACATGACCCTCCACATGTGTACGTTGGAGAAGGGATAGGAACACGATAGGAAGCCCAAGCAATCTGGTTGGGTGGCTATTAGGTTGGCTTAGCTTATTTTTAGAGTAAAGGCTACTTTAGATGATGTTAGAAGGAATGAAGGGGTTCCTCATATTATTTTTTTAAGAAGAAGAGACAACAATAATTTGTAGGATTGTGAACTCATCATTTGGGAATGTGAAGTGTTGTACCATATCCATATGCACCCTAAAGAATATATGAAGTGTGATATAGTTGTAAGTGTTTCCATTTCACTCAAGCATTGAAGGATTTATATATGGAGTTTCTTTCCTAGGATGGTTCTCTACCTAAAATGTTTTGCATAATGTGTAGAATCTGGCCACGTGTAGGTATGTTTAACTATTGGTTAAATTATTTTCTTTGACATTAACCCGTTGAAACAAGAAATACACCATGTAAAACATAAGCACAATAACTTTTTAATTATTTATCTTGAACTCAAAACGTAAATGAATTTGAGCAATTTCCTATTAGAATACTAACGACAGTAAAATATTAGATTTTGAGATGGATTTATGCTAATATTTCAACTTAAAATGATTAAAAGGTTCTTATGTAAGTTTACATTTGTTTTTTATTCTTTTATTATTAACATTACAAAACATAAAAATACCTTGCTCCTCTTCTCTCAAATTTGCATGAAGATTTAAGTAGTTTACATAGCTTGTTGAGTTCGCCAACAAAACAAATAGCAGCTATACTAAGGGAATTTTATAAAACCACAAAAAAATTACTACAATTGACGTTGAGTCATGTTTGAGATACATGATATGAAAATTGTGAACGTAAACCTTTGTGATTTTTAATATGGTTCCATAGATCCGAGAAAAATAGATCCCTATGGAAACCCTGGGTACTTCCCTTCATTTGAGGATGGTACCCAGAGTAAAGTGAGTGGCATAAACTAAATGAACCTAAGCCTACATGGAAATCGAGTGAGGGACACAAATATTAAGTAAATCATAGAGTTAGCAAACCCGAGAACTTAACCTTTAGACCTCCTAGTTGTAATAGAAAATGTGGAGGTAATAGGATTGAGGACCTCCATGTTCCCAAGAAAGTTCTTACACTAGATTGGAGTATTGTGTGTGAAGTGCAAAGAGAAAGGTATTCTAGGTTCTTACAAAGCTTCTTTGAAATGGTTGCTTGGTGTGGTGGATTCAACTATGAATTTGGTTGAGGACAAGGCAATACAAGACATCAAGACTTGTTTATGTTATCGCAAGGGACTACCAAGGTATTTGGAAATTTCATTAACGGATATGGTGATAGCCTTCTATGTACTTGATAATAGTTGGACGATCAATTAATCAAATGATATGCTACATACAAAATAAAGAGAATGTCTAACTAGTGTTTGATTTTTTTTTACACAAATTGTGGTCTTCAGGGTAGTGGTAGTTGTAGGGTCTTGGATGCTAGATGATTCACCGACACAAACCATTGTACTAATCCCATTATCAACACTAGCTTTGGTAAATGTTGGTATTTGTGAAACCATTTACACAACTTGTTTCCTTAGTGCCAAATTTTTGCGGCTATATAGGAAGTGTTCAACAAAATGCCTAAATTAAATATGGTCTTCTTAATTGAAATAATTGCAACATGTGTGCTAGTTGATTATTATGGTTATCATGGTAACAACAAAGGTGATGATGATCATGTGGAGACCTTTCAAATATAGGTGTAGATGTATAATGGAGGGATCGCCATATTGTAGGTTTATTCATTAAACATCTTGCCACCATTAAGGTAAAACTGCAAAAAAGAGTGGATCCTAGTGGACTAACAACATCTTCTGTATGTTGGTAACAAATTCATTGATCAACATTTGCCTTTAAATTATGGTATTGGTACGGATTCAATAGTATCTACGGTTTTGTTTTTTCATGGGGGAGGAGGAATAAATGAAATACCATCCTAATCTAATTATCATGGAACATGGTTCCCAATGTAAACTCGAACAAACATATGGAACTCGAACAAACATATAAATTTTATTATCAAATAGTGGAACATGGTTCCCAATGTACATACGATGGAAACTCATGCCCTATACAAAGTCCGGCAACTCGTGTCATAGATCCAAAATACATGGCAACTCATTCCCTATACAAAATCCAACAACTCGTGCCGTAGATAAAAAATACATGGCAACTCGTGTCGTAGATACCAAGTACATGGGAACTGGTGCCCAAAAGTGCCACATCATGGCTAATGTACAAAACATGGTGTGTCAAGCATTGTGACTACCCCAATCACTCCCAGGTGCATCTCTAAAATCGATCTTCCTCTTCTTGGAGCTACTGGTATCTTGGGTCTTCTTTCGTCTAGGAGTAGACCGTCTCTCCAGGCTCTAAAACAAATGATATAAGATACCATTATTTTCAAGCATTTGTAACATTTACCACATTTATAAAATGAATGTAGAATTCAAATCTTAAATAACTCACCGATGATGCGAGTGGGAGACGTGAGGTAGGCGTCCTAGATCTGTTGAACCTCTCAGCAATTCCAACCTACAACATTTACGACAATCATTTCATTGAAAAATAATAATTGCTTAAATTAATTTTCGTTAATGCGTCAAAATATTTTCATAAATTAACTTGATTCTCACCGTGAACACCTTCGACAATGGAAATGACTGGGCTTCAGGGCTAGCAGGTGGAGCAGTTGGCTGGACAACCTGCTCTGATGCAGACATTGGGGGGGGTGCAGATGTAGTTGCATAAACTATGGGTGCAACCACTGTAGATACATGGGTGGATAATGGATGAGTAGTTTCCACAATAGTGGTGAGAACTATAGAAGATATGGTGGAAGAGGATATGGTGGTATGGGG
The DNA here is from genome assembly GCA_027924585.1 of Larix kaempferi. NCBI lineage: Eukaryota > Viridiplantae > Streptophyta > Pinopsida > Pinales > Pinaceae > Larix > Larix kaempferi. The sequence goes on along the minus strand of BSBM01000370.1, from coordinate 61,404,298 downwards.
TGGAGGAGGATGTCATGGATGATGAACCCCTACGGGATGTACGATAGGGGGCATCAACCCAAAAGGGATAGGGGGAATGTGTAGGGATGGAGAATGGGAGGGCGGTCCTGGATAGAGGGAGGAGGATGGATAGAAGGGAGTTTGTGGACAAAGGGGGGAAGCTGGATGGAAGGGGGGGCGTGGATGAATGGGGGAGTATCGATAGACTAGGGGGCATGGATGAATGGGGGAGGATGTATATGTGGGGGACGTGGAATAATGGGTGAGGATGGATGGATGGGGGAGGATGGACGAAGGGGGGATTATGGAAAAAGAGGGGAGGCTGGATGGAATGGATGGGGTGGACGGAGGGAGGGTTCTGGATGGAAGCGAGGGGGGAGACTCATGGGAGAGGGTGGAAACATGGGACTTAATGGGGGACGGGGAAATGTGCCACCTACAGCTATTGGTGGCCCCTGCATACACATTTTTAATATCATAGTTTAGTAAACAAAAATCAAATTAAACCATAGTAAGTCTTAATAATTCAAATTAAAAACGTTATTTTAACTACACATTGTACCTGTGTATATGGTGATCTACCGATCCCTAGCGGAGATGGTTGATCAGCATAGTCCAATAATACATGTGGACACCAAAATGCATGCACGTTATGAACATATTAAATAATTAATTATTTAGGCAATCAAAATATTCAAAAATATTGTATGAACTATCATCGTGTAATAAAAAAAAAATAGAAATGCCATAAGTAATAACAATATTGTGTGAGTTACTAAAAATACCTCTATGTGAGGTGCCGCAATTTCAGTTGCAGTTGCCATTGCTGTGTCCAAGTTGGGAGATCCTACATTCTCCCATGTTGGTGTCTCAACTCTAAATAAATGTACATTCAAATAATAGTTTAAGTCAAACACAAATACTTTACAAATTATCAAGTGATGATTGAAAACGCATTAAAAAAAGTGCTAACCTACTCCATATAGAAGCCCTCGTTTGGGCCAAAGCAAGTGTGCCCGCAATTGGGACAAATATGTGGAATTTTCCAAGTCAAACTAGAAGACCCAACATGGCTACCACCAATCATAGTCTATCCTGACTCTGTCGTGAAGGCCCTCCACCTGAGTGTCTATCAGGGTCAACCTGTCTCTCCACTGTAGTTGCTGCTGCAAAGGCAGTGTGTCTAATGAGTCCACGTGAAACACTCCTCATCACCCCCTTGATCTGATCAAGTTTGTGGGGTAACTGAGGTGATTGGAGAGAGGGGTTGGGATCACTCCTAGGATGTGGTAGCCCTCTTAGTGGGTTCCTCCTGGCAGCAGGTCGATCTTAGGTAGAGCCACATCCAACTCCCCGAAAGTCGGTTATGTAAAAATAGTTGACATGTAAACCGAGGGAAAACTCAGCCCGAAGTTGCCAAAGGAAGTACTGTGGAACATCCCTATTATTGCAGGGAGGTTTATCATAAACCGAGAACCACATATGCATCCAATTGTCCCTCCATGGTTGGAAATGACACCAATCCATGCAGACACGTGGCTTTCTAATGCCCGGTGGTTGTTGTGTTCTTGGATCGGTGAACATACTATATAATTGGGGCTTTGTAATATTCAAATATTTCATTTCTTCCTTGGAAATGCCTGTGGAATAATACTCCCACATCCTAGCTCTATATTCAGTCATGTCAGTCAATTGGAGATGTGCATGGATGTGGGAGTCAATTGAGCTCTCAATTGAGGTGGCAAGGGACACTCGAGATGGTTCCCCTGTGTTTCTTAGTTCTCGAGTGTGCACTCTCATTTCATTTACATAATGGTTCAAGTCCTCTTGGTCGAAATTTTGTTGGGGGTTTTATTTTCCTAGGCATTTTGATTTTGTTGAGGGTTTTCATTGGTTCTAAGATTTGTGTTTTCTTGTGTTCCATCAGAATCCATGTTAATATTTTGTTCATTCATTGTATAGGTTTACACTCTAAAAATGAAAAATTCTCTATTATTTTACTAATTTAGGAATTATTAAAAATTTAATAAACAAACAAAAATCAATAAAATTACAAAAAAAATGAATAAAATGACAAAAAACATGGATCTTACCTATCCAATGCACAGGATGATCACTTGGTTGACGGAATGAGATATTTTTTGAGTGGAAATGGTGAAAATGTTGGTCTATAGCTCCACGCACACGATGAGTAAGTGAGGCTCAATCGTAATGGAGGAAATAGAATGCCTCAAATCTATTTTTTAATTACCTTAATAGGAACGCGCACGCTCAGTAGCGTGCACATGCCTCGGTTCCGTACCTAACCTAATGGCGCGTGCACGCTTCCTTAGGTGTGTGTGCACATTTGGTTTTTCCATGCTAGCGCGGCCCCGTTGCAATGCTTTTGGGGAGCATCTTTGTGCGCCCTCCCATATTCATCATAACAAACTCAATTAAATGAATTTACAATATTAGGTACTCTTAAGTAATATGGGGCACTTAAATTGTCTCATTTTTAATGAGGATAAACTGTCTCATGACACATAGTTTCATTTTTTTATATTTTTTCAAAAATTCAATTATTTAGGACATTTCAAAATAGATTAAGATCCATAAGGGGAGGAAAATTGTGCGAAAAGAACAATTTGAGTAAGCTATATGTTTTAGATCCCTAGAGATGATAAGGGGAGGAAACTTGGATTATAAATTGTGGATGTGATTTGCAATCCATGGCTTAGAAATCACGTGCATGTTTTAGAAGCCATGAATTACAAATAGCGTGCATGTTTTGTAAGCCATGAATTACAAATCACATGCACGTTTTGTAATCCATTTATTACAAATTGTGTGTGTGATCTAATGGAAAAGAACGCATGTGTGATGTCTTGATGTCTTCAGCTAGCTTGCGTGTCAATTAGGATCACAGGTTCGGGGTTTAGCATACCTAGTTCTTATAAACACAAGCACATTATTGATCATCATAATGTTGGCTAACTCATTTCACTCACCCAATAGTGAATAAGAATGGAGGCTATGGCAACCTCACGAGTGCCTATGGCCACAATCCAGGTAATTTTGAAGGGCGAAATTTTGTTAATTGGTTATTTTTCGAACTTTAAAAAAAAAAAAAATCGCTATTTGGTCATTTTTAATCTCTAATATAGCCTATATTTACATAAGATATGTATTTTTATCATAATATTCACCAAAAGTTACACATTTCAGTAGTAAATTGTATAATCGCCTAAGATATTATATTAGAATCCTTAAAAAATACCCTAACCACAATGGCCTTAAAACTTGAATTCCAACAAGTCTTTTGGAATGATCTCCAAGGCTGAAGTAAAGATTAACGAAGGTAGAGGAGGCTCCTCATTAATTGTAAACTGTTGTGTCCTACTTTCTCAACGTTATTTATTCTTTCAGTGTCGTGTAAGTATTGTATCTTTTTATAGTTATATATATATATATATATATATATATATATATATATATATATATATATATATATATATATATATATTTAACAGAAACGGGGAAATAGAGTGTATTTATAAAAGATGTGCACAGCTATTCATTGCATGCATTCAATAGGATTTTTAACAGAAGAGGAAATTTCTGAAAAGATTGTAACTATGATTTCTAGCAGCATGGCTTTAAAAGCTCTGAACTTTGTCTTTCTAAAACTATTCAAAATGGTGCTGGGATAAACCTTGATAAACTGTCTGTTGAGTATAGTGCAGAAATACATTGGCAAAATAGATACAAAATTTTGAAACCTGAGCTAGGATAGAATTTAGCCATAATTCTTGAACTGAGCAAAAGCTGCGTCCACCATTTCCTGATTGATCTCTTGATTGACCGTGGGGTTTTCCTACACATAAATTCCCTGAGTTTTCCCTGTCAGAACAGCCATGTCTTCCTGCAACATGTCCACTTTTCCCATCAGCTCGAACAAATTCTTCTCTAAGTCATCTATCCTCGAATCCTGGCAAGAAAGCTGGGAGACCGTGTGATTAAGATCCATGGCCATCTCCTCATTTTGCTTCATGCTGGTGCAGACGGCATTGTATGTGTTGCGAACCAAGAGTTTAGATATGGCCGCCATAACGCTTTGCATTGTTCCAATGTTAAACGGAGGCAGCAGAAGGGGACGGAAAGGAGGGGAGTCTAGTTCGCAGAGGGAGATCCAACTCATAGCACAAGAGAAATGAGGAGGACGAGCCATCACGGGGAAAGAAGGGAAATGAGCGGAGGGAGGAGTTATTAATGGCTCGTGGGAGCTGACAGCGCAGCAGGGATCCATGTGACAAGTACGTGGAAGGCCGAGGAGGCGTGTGGCAGAAGCAACGGGGGGAGGGGAAAGCACATAACCAAAGTTTGAGTGAGGAATGAGGAGGACCCTCGAGAATCCAAAGGACCCCTTTTGTTTTGTAGTGAATTTATTAACCCTTGACATTTAACTTAGGGGATGAAGTGAAATCCCATGGCACCATTGAGGTACTTGACGTGCCCAATTTCTAACAAGATTCCTTTATTAGCCTCTAAGTCTGTAAGCCTGTTGTTCTCTCGGCGGATGTGAAAAAATGAGGCCTTTGGGAGATGAACGTTGGTTTTTATTCATTGCATGTATCTGTAGGATTTTGAACCTTGAGGAGCAGAACCCCTTCTCATGATTTGAATAACGTGTCTAGAGTCTCCATAAATTCTGAGATTGTCAATGCTGAAGGAGGAGGCCAAATCTAATGAGAGAATGAGTGCTAGCCATTCTGCCTCATTATTTGTCTTGCTACCTAGGCCCCAAGAGAAGGCTGCGACTTTATTTCCTCCGGGATCAAAGAGTATCCCACCCGCACCTGCCACCCCAGGATTCCCTTTGGAATCCCTGTCGAAGAAAATGCTGTGACTATTTTGCTCCTTCCACCATTTGGAAAAAGAGTCTGGATCTTTCCTGATTTCCAAGTCAGAGTAGGAATGTACCTTTTTGGACTGAAGGGAGCTGGCCTTCACAAAGACACTACTCCATTGGAATTCAGACAGAGATAGAGGTTCCTGAGCTGGGATGGTGACTCTTTTTGAGGATAGAGACTCGGATATCATTGTAATGGCTTTGATGGCAGCTCTATAGCTGTTAGCAATCCTACCCTCGAAGATACTTTTATTTCGATTTAACCAGATCTGCCAGCATATGTTCATTGGGACTAGATTCCAAATTCTTGACATTTTCTTCTTGGATCTGCCAGGAAAGGAGCGTCCCCAGTGGTCAGTGATTTCTTCAATATTTCTAGGAAGAATGGATCGTCTCCATTGATTCCCCAAGACTTGAACCCACACTTGCTTAGCAAAGGAACATTCCAAGAAAATGTGGTGGGAATTTTCCTCGGCAAGTTTACACAAAGTGCACCTTGAGGGACCTGCTATTCCCCTGGCTCTGAGATTTTCTGCAGTTAACAATTTGTTGTGAGCCAGTAGCTAGAAGAATACAGTTATTTTGGGGATGCCATCTGAGTTCCAAACTTTCCCCCATCTATTGTGAACTGGAGAATTGGAGAGGGTGAGTTTTTCATAGCCGGCCTTGACTGTATATGTACCTGCTTTTCCCCATCCCTGAAGATCTTTTTCTTTTATGTTTACCAGGGCTTTCCCATGCAGGGAATTGAGAAATATTTTATAATCGCTTTTGAGATCGGCAGGGGGACTCATCTGCTTCCAACTCTTCCATTCTCCATTGTCCTTCCATATCACGAAGTCTTTTAGTTTTGTGATGCCCATATTTTGCAGCCACTCTCGAATAGAGTCTAGACATCTCATTTTTCCAAGCGGCTTGTCTCCATTTATACTATCGGTCCAGAGATTTGTTCTTTTCCCATTACCAGGGATCCAATAAATATTTTTAGTTATTAAAGCAGCTGAGGAGGAGATGAGTCCCCATATTGATGTTCCTTTTTTGATATTTGGTTTGTCGAGGCATCTTAATCTTGAGCTTCTTGAATATTTTCTCCTAATTACTTCCTTCCACCATTCTTTCTTTCCAGAAACAATCCTCCATGCTAAATTGGCACCCAAAGCTTTGCTTACTAAGGCGGGCTCACGAATTCCAAGCCCTCCTCTCTTTTTCTTTTCTTTGACCGTCTTCCAGTTTATCAAATGGAATTTTTTATTTTGAGTCTTTCCCCCTAGCCATAGGAACTTTCTTATCTCTGTGATAAAAGCGTCCTGGATAGAGACGGGGGCCAACATAATTGCTACTGTGAATACATGCAGCAAGGAAAGGACATATTTTATCAAAGTGACTTTCCTAGCTAAATTCAACCAGTGAGTTCCCCACGAATTTATTCTATTTTTGAATTTCTCAAGGATAGGAGGCCAAATGGAGGAGGTGGGATTTTTGAGAGAGATGGGAGTGCCAAGATATTTAAAGGAAGACCAATCAAGGCAGGGTTTAAAATCCAATATGGCTGAAATGAGTCTAACAGTAGCAGGCCGACAATTCCAGGTGTATATATTGCACTTGTTTTCATTGGTTTTGCCCCCGGAGGTGTTAAGGAAAAGTTCAAGAGTAGTTTTAAATCTAGCGGCAATTTGGGGAGAAGCACTGCCAAGGAGAATGGTATCGTCGGCAAACTGAGCATGGTTTATAGTTGGGACATTTCAGGCGTAGGCAATACCCGGGAGAGAGGTTGAAGCTATGAGGGAATTGATTTTTCTGCTTAAGGAGTCTGCCATTATGACAAAAAGGAAGGGAGAGAGAGGGAATCCTTGCCTCAGTCCCCGAGAGAGGCAAAAAAAGGAGGAGGGTCTGCCATTTAGGAGAGGAGAGATCCACGGAGCTCCTATGCAAGCTTTCACCCAGCTAACAAACTTTCCATCAAAGCCAAAATTTCTCAAAACAGCATAGATAAAGACATGTCTAACTCTGTCAAAGGCATTGGCCATGTCTAGTTTAATAGCCATACCTGCGTCCTTGTTCTGCTTGCTTGAATGAATAGCCTCTTGCACTAATAAAATGTTATCATAAATTTTCCTGCCTGGGATGAAGCCACCTGATTAGGTGAAATTATATTAGGAAGCAGTTTCTTGATTCTGTTTTCTATAACTTTAGTAAGAATTTTATAGGAAGAATTGCAGAGTGAAATAGGTCTGAATATTTTTATAGAAGTGGCCTTTTTCTCCTTCGGGATTAGAGCTATGAAGGAGGTGTTGGTGCCTCCTCCTATATTCTCTCGATTCTTGGTCCAATTTATCATTCTGACAAGATCTCTTTTCAGCAGATGCCAACACTTTCTGTAAAAGTGTATGGAGAATCCGTCTGGGCCTGGAGATTTTTTCGGGTGTAGAGACCAAACAGCTTTCCTGACTTCTTCTTCAGTTACTTGTTCCATGAGCATATTGTTATCTTCGGCTGAGATGAGGTTGGGAATGTCTTGACACATTATATCCAGATCTGCAGGTGGCGGCTCATCTTCCTCTTTGTAGAGAGACTCGAAATGGTTTTTGACTTCATCCTTGATGATTGTGGGGTCTTCTATCTTCCTTCCATCTTCTTTGATTAGGCAGAGGATGTTGTTTTTCCTGTACCTTTCCTTACACTGAGCATGATAAAACTTAATATTCCTATCTCCAGATTTGAGTCACAGGCAGCTTGATCGAAGTCTCCATTCCTCTTCGTCTCTTCTAGCCACCTGCCGAATTTGAGCTTCCAAGTCATTTTCTTTCCTCAACGTGGCTTCAGATATAGGATCAATTTCCATTTGATCTTGTAGAATTTTCAGTTCCCCTTGCAGAGTGATGACTTCTTCTCCAGGTCTCTTCATGTTTTGTTTTGCCCATCTTTTTAACATTGTCTTAATGTTTTTAAGTTTGGTTTCCCAAATATACCCTGGGGAGCCTGGAATAAACTGTTTCCAAATTGCTTTGACTTCTTCAAAGCAGTCTTCATGCTCCAGCCATGCTGGATTATATCTGAAGGGAAGGGGACTGAGGTTTCCAGGGAGTGAGAAGAAAAGAGTAATAGGACGGTGATCAGAGGCAGCAGAAGCCAAGATTTTGGATTCGGGCAAGAGGGGTTTTCTTAGAAAGGATGAGCTGAGAATAAATCTGTCAAGCCTGGCAGCAATATGTCCTGGTCCAGTTCTTTTGTTATTCCAAGTGTAAGTTCCATGCAGGGGTTTTATATCCACTAGGTTCCAAGATGCCTGGAAATCTTCCAGTCTCTCTCCAAACTGATCTCTGACCTTCGAACCTCCTCTGCGTTCATTTGCACTTATTGTGGCATTGAAATCTCCAGCAACTATGCAAGGAGAGGGATTTCTACCAAGTTGTAGATCTATTAGATCTTTCCAAAAATCATCTTTGAGCCCATGGAGCATAGGCCCATACACATTTCCTATCCAATATTTTTCATTATTTGACAGATCTTCTAATTCCGTAAATAGCCAATTTCTGTTATTAAATGAAGAGTTACACTTGAACTTACCTTTGTCCCACCAAGTGATGAGCCCTCCCAAGGCTCCTATGGAGTTGACTGCTATTCCTTCTCCTTTAGGCCAGATTTGAGTTAAGATTTTGAGACAGTCTACTTCCTGCATTTTAGTCTCCTGGAGCATGAGTATTGAGGGGGTTTCCAACTTTTTGATTCTTTTGATTGCTTCCGTCTTTTGCTTACCTCCTAAACCTCTACAACTCCAGGAGACTATCTTCATTATTTTTTAGAGTGGTTGGGCACTACTCTTTCCTTATTTTCCTCTGCTATTCCTTGATTTTGCTTTGTGCTAGATAGAATTCTTACATGCTGGTCAAGACTGGTTTGCTTACCCGCCGCTTTGTCTCGAGCCGTTTCTTGTTCTCTTACGACCTTGTTAAGCTTTCTGCCTTTTTTTGTCTGAGGTTCCATTTCTTCTTCCTTACTTTCTGAGGTTTCTTCTTGAAATAACTTGGCTTTTGCTCTTGTGACTGAGCCACCTATAGCTTTGGATACCTCATTTTCAGGCTCCTCTTGTTGTGTTAAGGATATTATCCGGATTTCCCCTTCCTCTAGTTGTTGATTAGTGGTCTCCTGCCTTTCTTCTTCTCTAGCTTTTTCTGTCGCTACCTCTTGTACATGTTCTAGAACTTGAGCTTGCTCTTCCTCAACCACTTCAGATGATAGAAGCTGAAATTTATTGGCTTCTCTAGTTGGATTCTGCTGTTTGCTGGTCGTTTCCTTCCTTTTTGGTGTTGCTTGAGGAGGAAGGGAATTAGGAGGCTTCCCTCCCTTTTTTCTAATAACCTCATTCCAGTCTCCCTCTTGGGTTTCTTCCACTTCCTGTAACTTCCTTTTAGGGCAGAGTTTAGCAAAATGCCCATATTTGTGACAGACTTTGCACTTAAAAGGAATCTATTCATAGTCCACAGTTTGTAGGTAATTCCAACCGTCCATTGACAGACTTATAGCTTCTGGGAGCCCTTTCTCAAGATCCACTTCTACACATATTCTGGCAGAGGAGAACATAGGGGGTTTTGGTTCAGATTTATCTATATATTTCCCTAATGAGTTGACAATAGCTTTCAAATCTTCGTCGTTCCAGCAGTGCAATGGGAGATGCGGCAACTTAACCCATACTGGAACTGCTGAAGGGATATCCTTTTCTAGGTCAAATGAAAGATCCCACTTGTTAATGTACATTCCTCTTGGCCCCATAAAATAGGGTCCATTTCTGAATATAAGATCTCTGTCCTCTTTTTTTTCAAAATAGAAGACAAAGAAACCCTTGCCGCAAAAGATCTGCTGAACTTCTCCTTGAATGAGAGGGCGCCAATTTTTGTTAAGCCAGATCTCGATAGATCTCGGAGAGGGCCACAAACCAGTGAAGTGCCCAACCAATCATTTTTCTGAAAGGGCGAGGGCTTTGCATTTAGAAGCCGTGGAACCTAGTTTAATCTCTGGGATGGCAGACTTTTTAACAAACCTCGAGTCAGCAGGCCCAACCTGCTTTGAGGTCGAGGGTTGAGCCGCTACCAGCGAACGGAAGAGAGCATCGAGAGGCGCTCGGCCCGGATCGGGGGGTGGATCCTTGAGGGACGGCCGGCCCAAACCCTAAACTAGAACACTTCAGAATAGTCCCGAATCGTCTTCTTTATAGTTTGATATTGTTACACTAATAGGTGTTTAGATATATTTTGGCCTTCCTTGAGTGGATCAACAAGATTAATTTGAGTGTATCAAATGTGTAAAGTGGGTATTGATTTCATGGTAGTCTTATTCTTGTTACATGCTCAAATGCATTTTGATTAAGATTTAAATAAGCTTCAGTTAAGAGGTGGTAAAGAGAAGGGGTAGCTTTTGTTTAACCATCAGTCACAATCTCCAGAAAAGTAAATGATTGGCTATACCTATCCGTGTTCACCGGCCACTTTACTTATGCTGTGCTAGTTGTGTTAAAGAGATGCATTCTACAGTCTAGTAGGGATGTGTAACTATAAGCTATTTAAAATTTACAACTATGGATATATATAAAGCTTCCTCAATATTTACACTCTAAAAAAAAATTTGCATATCTTGAATCATACTATTTGTGTAGATTGTTCCTGTGTCTCTTCTTCGTCTTCGCTTTCTCATATCACTATCCTCAGATGCTGGATTCCAATTCCTTTATCACCAGCGAACATGTAAACCATGTTTGGCATGTTTCAGTCGGTTGCTGCTGTTCAACAATGTTTAGAATGTTTAGGGACTTTATGCCCGACTTTCAAATGCTCTCCAGCCAAATAAATGGACGTCTACTGTTTTAAAAGCTATGGACGTCTTCTGTTTTAAAAGCTATTCTGTATAAAATACTGTTAAAAAATTATGACTGATAACAATCTCTTCAACTCAGAAATACTTTATTCATAAGAAAACAGTATATTCAACCTGTACCACTTGATACGGCCGTGTACCGAACGGCTTTATAATCTATGGAACTACACGTTTTCAAGGTGACAATCTAAAGATTGGAATTGACCCGTCAATAGAGAAAAGTGAGTACTTTCATTGATGTAATGTAACAGAAAATTCGAAATCTATAAAAAGGAAAAACATTTTTATAATAAATAAATAATATGTAAAAATAAATAAATAAACTATAAAGTTATTTATTCATAATATTTAAAAAATAACTTTAGATGGTGCAAGTCAAAGAAATCTTAGTATTTGTGGAGATAAGGGTAGTTTTATATGTGGATTATTCACATTATTTTCTATGAAGAATGAATATAGACGAGGCTCCCAGAATTGAGTTGAATTGAATTTTAAGTCTTTTGAATTATACCAAGAATGAGGTTGCGAATAGAAATGGGCCTTTTTGCAATTACAAATCTGGGTTTCTAGAACCTGTTTTCTCATGTATAGATATGCAAATAGTTTATTTAAAGCATGAGGTATTTTATATGAAGAAGAATTCAAGGCTCTCCACTAAATGGGTCTCATTGATATTTTTTTGGTTAAAGAATTTTAAAGAAACTATTTGTATTTTTTTTTCATTTTTAATTTTTTATTTTGAATTTTGATTAATTTAGAGAGTACATTTGTCTCATCCTGGTTTAATCTAGGAAAAGCATAGATGCTACTCCACCCCACATTCTAATATATAAAGATCTATTGGTATAATTACACAAATTTAAGCTTTATATAGTTGTAGGTTGTATATGCTTAAAGAAGACAACTATGGTGACTTAGATAGGTTTTGAATATAACATAATAATATATATTTTGATTTCTTTCTCATAAATATCAAATATGATTGTTTTTTTGGAAAAAAATTATAATAATAAACTAATAATTTTCAAGCACTATACTATTTATATATTTTTAGTATCATTGTATCAAATTAAATTTTCTAAACTAAAAATAGAAATAAAGATATAAATAAAAATAAAAATAAAAATGTTCATTAATATTAACATGGAGTTGACACATAGCATTAAAACAAATATTAGTAACAAAAAAATATTCAATGGCCACCATAAAAAATATTTGGATATGCAACTTAAGCAAAGTATTTCAATATCACCTTAAGTGGACATGCTTCCACTAGTCAAAGAAAAGCCACAAGGAAAAATACAAATGAAATAAGTAACCCCAAGTTTAAAAAGGCTAGGAATATTAATAAAGGGAGATCTCAATCCAAAAGATTAACTTGAATTAAGAAAATAAATCCAAAAAGTAAAAGAAGCTAGAAGGAATGAAAATGGGCAAAAATCAAGAATTAAAAAGCTATCAATAGTCATAGAAACCAAAAATATAACAATAAATAGGAATTTGTGACACCCCTCTATGGAGCAAAAGTCCCATGTTAACTTGGATCTATGGGATACTATTAGGCCTAGTAGTTTTGAAGGTATCATCTTTGAAGGAACAAGCTAGTGTGGATGAGGACAAAGTGGAACCAATTCAGCGCAAGGGTCAGCCCCGACGAAGCGGCTAAAAAATGGGGAAACGGACATGTTGACCATGTCAAAGACCGCAAGTCGATTTGGTTAGTTAGAATTGGTACACAATGTAATAATGAGTCAGTTAGAAAGTTAGTGGGTTAGTGGGAGCGGGGATAGCTTAGTGCGCCCTATAAATATGTATGAGGGAAGAACTTTGGTGGTTGTTGTTATGATGATTATCCAAAAATTCTATTTATGCAATGTAATAGGAATCTATGTTATATGTGTTGAAGATATTTAAGGAGAAGTCGAGTAGCTAATCTGCAGGTTGTGTGCGCAGATCCATTGTATGTCATCAAGAAATATGTGAGTCCTACTTGAAGTGCTTATTTGGTTGTGACTTTAATAAAATACAAGCGCTTCCATGGTTTTTCCCATATGGGTTTTCCAAGTAAAATATGGTTTTTCATGTGTGTTGATGTATGGGTGATTTGTTGTGATATGTGTTTCTTTCCTCTGTTAAACAATTAATTAGAATGATAGAATTAACTGTATAAAGAATGGATGCGATACATTAATCAATTCCAAGTTCTAAAGTATGTCGTAGTTATGAGTCTATCGAAGCACTAGTTTGTCGTTGCTATGTAGGTGTAATATGGTGACAAATGTATCGATCGGTGAATATCCCCCCTAGGTACTACATGAATTTTGGTTCCTAGAGTTCCCATAGATACTTCGGGTGAGACCTCATCTGCTCTACAAGTATTACCGAAAGTGTTAATCCCCTTTTAGGCCAGTGTCTGTGGATTGTGGTGTTTGTTGGTAAATGTTAAGTGTTGAACCCTAGTCGAAGTAAAAGTGCGCCAACAAATGGTTGATGGGACTGGGACTTTGAGGAGAAGGGGAATGTTCTGGCATCTGACAAAGCCGTAGATAGAGGATTGGGTAGATCTGCAATTGGAATAATTTGCAAGACAGTATAATAGGCATCCTGTTTGGATAACAAAGGCTGGTATGTTTTTACCGATATTCATGAAATATTTTTCGTTGAGTTCACAATAATATTGTATGAATGGTTAGCAAGGTTAACTGAAGAGTCGACAATCTTCCCAGGAAGTGAACTTAGACATTGGATGGCTGAGTTGATCAATGACTGAAGACTTTCGACAATCGTATTTCTCGCGCAGTGAACTTTTGGCTAGATCATGTGTTGGAAGGGTATATTACCGAATTTGCTATTGACACTATCAAGTCCTATCGTGCAATAAAACGTGAGTTCTTTAAAGGCCTGCACAGTAAGTACCTTAAGTATTTGAACTTGTCAATTTAAAATCTTCTTTGTGAAAAAGGCATAATGCAAATGGAGTCCGGCGAGTAGAGCGATTGTGTGCGATGGGAATGGGTATTGTACGGATGTCGGTCTAAGCGAGTTCATGGGATGAGATGGGATGATTAGAGGAGAAGAATTTGAACCCGACGAAGAGTGTGGATTTATGCGAAGTGGAAGACAGTTTCAGTCGAAAAAGAGGAGGAGAATTGCGATGGAAAAGAGGGGTTATAGTGCGACTGAGAGAGCAAGCTACAAATTAGTACCGCATCTCGAAGACAATTCTAGTGAAGAAGAGGATGACTACCGGCTCATTTATGAGGAAGAAGAAGGTGCTGAAGGATCATTCCAGAACCAAGACTATGACATATCTATGACACCACATATCTCCAGAGACTAAGTTAAGACCTAATATTTCTTCGCATTTTATTCTATCTAGTCAAAGTAGTGGTAATGGTCCAAAGGGTACATCACCGAGTGGGAATGTTCCTAGTAGTGGTCCAGTAATAGTAAATCAATCAAATCCCTAGAGATCCAGAATGGCTAGGGATGACATGAAGCTACCTATTTATAATGGGAATGGATCAGAAGATCCATAACAACACTGATTTTTGTGTAATGTTGTATGGATTATGAAAAAAGTTCAAGACGACAACGTCAGGCTGGCTCAGTTGATTACAACCTTCATAGGTCATGCCTTAGACTAGTTCATGAAGTTTTCTGAGGTCACCGATAATTATCATGTGAAGACCTTGGTTGAATTCAAAGAGGGATTGAAAAGTGAATTTAAGAAACCTAAATTTGAATCTCAATGTATTACAGAATTGAAGTAGATTAAAAAAATGTCAAATAAGTCTCTTTGGGACTTCGACTAGCATTTTAAAACTTTGATGGCTCATACTAGTTGTCCAATGAACAATTTACAGCATAAGGAATGTTTTATTGCTACATTGTTGCCTCATATTAGAGTTACACTTATGCAACAATAGATACTGACATAGACAGAGACCTTGGAATTGGCCATGAAGTTAGAATCATCCACCATCGGCGAGACTGGTGCTAGTATGTATCAATGTTGATGTATATGTAACTTCAGAATGTATTTCATATATGTATATTGTATCCCTACAGAGATGTTATTATTCCTCTGTACAGAAGTGTCATCATTTGTATTTGAAAGGGTCGCAAGTTGCATTGCAAGTGTCTCAACTTATATATGATGGGTTATTAGACCACCAAGTGTGGGGTCGGCCCTGAGTTGAGTTACCATGGGTTATTAGACTCTCATAGAGAAGTTGGCCCTGTCAAGTTATTAGGAAAGTCAAGTCAGTGTATAAATAGAGTGAACGTATCACTCTATTTGATCATTCATTTACTCATCTATTCTCTCACTTGAGTGATGCACACTAGTGGAGGAGGAGAAGCTACTAGGAGAATATCTCTTGTACTTGGGTTTTGTATCATTGCTCTTTCTATCTTTGAGGATGTTGCGGAGTTTTTCACCTTCTTGGTTTTCCCTGAGGAAAATCTGTGTCTATTGTCTCTTGTGATTTATATGCTATACATGTTATTCTCTTAGATAAGATCCTAGATCATATTGAATTAATGCTCAAAATCTAACATGGTATCAGAGCTAACCTGAGAAGAAGACACTATGCAACTGCGGAAGCTAGGGATTCTTTTTTTGGGTTGATATCCACAGATATTCAAAGGCAGGAGGATATATTGACTCTCCTAGCAAGGGCGCATCTTTCTATCGAGACATAATTCATTTATGAGCTTTTTCAGTTTTTGACCTAAAAATTAGGGTTTCTGCAAAAATTGGAATTTCTGAAATCTGAGACCACGGATGGAAGCTCCTCTGAAAAATCGAAGTTTAGATCTTTGTATTGAAATTTTGGTTGGGTGAAGCTCCGGGAAAATCAAACCCTAATTCAGGGTCCTGTCTAGTGAATTTGGAAGTTTCAAGAGCAATTTTGAGGGGTGAAAATTTGCAGATTTCAAAATCAAAGTATACCAGCTTAACTAGCTCAGCAAGGTGGATCTTTCTATCCTTTCAGAAGTTTGAAATTCAAAGTTTGAGTTTTTAGGGTTTCTCTAACAAACCCTAATCCAGCTCCAGATCCAGTTTTCAGCAAATCAAGTGGTAAGACCTAATAACTTTTCTATTTCCATGTGAAGTACTCTTTAAGATGTCTCACCACACCAAGCTTCAGGATAAGCTTGAAGGGGTTCATAACTTATGAGCATGGAAGTATACAATTGGGTTAATCCTGGAAGAAAATGAATTGGATATCTACATAAGTGAAGAGGTTTCAGTTCTAGAGGGAGATGAGGCTAAGGCCTTACACAAGAGGAACTTGGTCAAGGCTAAGATGATCATTGTTGATTCTATCAAAGATCATCTCATACCACATGTGTCATCTCTAAAGAAACCTAAGGATATGTTTGATTCCTTGACCAAGCTATTTGAAGGGAAGAACATAAATCGGAACATGACCTTGAGGAATCAACTAAAGAATGTCAAGATCCAGAATGCGGAGACCATGCAGTCTTATTTTTCAAGGGTCTCCCAAATAAAAGAACAACTTGAAGCTGTTGGAGAAGATATAGAGAATGGAGAAGTGGTTATGACCACCCTTAATGGCCTTCCTAGGTCATGGGATTCTTTCATCCAAGGAATTTGTGATAGGAAGAAACTTATCACATTTAGTAGACTATGGGAAGAATGCTCACCGAAAGAAGCTCAGATTATAGCTCGAGAAGAAAAGATGGGGAATGGAGACCAATCCCTCACAGCACACTCCAATAAGCATGATGACAAGAGAGGGCATCATCATAGTAAGCAAGAAAGGCACCACCATCAGAATCAGAAGGGTGACTTCAGAGCTCGAACAAACATGTCATATGTCGGATGCTATACATGTGATGAGAAAGGACACTATTCCAGGGATTGTCCCAGAAATAATAAAGATGGCTCTGACAAGAAGAAGAGAAACAAAAGAAGACATCATGCTCACACTGCAGAGGATGATGAACCTCCCAAGCAGAGGGCTAGGGAAGAAAGTGAAGATTCTTCATGTGATGAAGAGTATGTTTTGATTTCTGCCCTCACTGGTTCTATTTCTCATGGAAGCAATGATTGGATTATAGATAGTGGGGCTTCCAAACATATGACAGGATTCAAGGGATCCTTTGTAAACCTATTTGAACATGAATCACCCCACAAGGTGAAACTTGGGGATGACTACGAGTATCACATAAAAGGAAGTGGTGAAGCATCCTATAAGCTAGACTCTAGAAAATCTATGAAGATGAAAGATGTACTATATGTTCCAGGTCTCAAGAAGAACCTTCTCTCCATATCTGCTTTGGATGCAAAAGGCATAAGGGTTGCATTCATAGATGGCCAAGTTCTTATGTGGCCAAAAGGTAAGACCATTAATGATGCAGTAGTAATTGGAGAGCAAGAGGGAGGATTATACAAATTGAAGGGCCAACCAGAACAAGCACTGGTTCATGACTCAATAGAGCCAAGTGAACTTTGGCATAGAAGGCTTTCACATGTGCACTATAGGGCACTGCCTATTGCAAGCAAAGCAGTTGAAGGACTTCCTGAAATCCAGACAAAGCATGAAGGAATTTGCAAAGGTTCTGCAAAGGGAAAGAACACAAAGAAGACATTTCCAGGTAGTGAAAGAAAGGCAAAAGCAATCTTGGAGATTATCCACTCCGATGTATGCGATCCAATGTCTTCCAACTCTCTAAGTGGGTATGTATATTATGTCTCCTTCATTGATGATTTCTCTAGGAAGACTTGGGTTTATTTCTTGAAGAATAAAGATGAAGTGTTTGATAAGTTCAAGGAATTCAAACCCTTGAAAGAAAATCAAGATCTTTAGATCCGACAATGGCGGAGAATTCACTTCAGGAGACTTCAAGAAGCTATGCAGTGATTCAAGGATTAAGAGGGAATTAACTACTCCTTACAATCCACAACAAAATGGGGTTGCAGAAAGAAAGAATAGAGTTATCATGGAAGGACCAAGATCTACCCATGCACCTATGGGTAGAAGCAGCAAGGACAGCTGTATATGTGCAAAACAAAACACCTCATAAGATACTTGACAACAAAACACCAGAAAAAGTGTTCACTGGAAAGAATCCAGAAGTTAGCCATCTCAGAATATTTGGCTGTCCAATGTACACACACATTCCAAAGGAAAAGAGGTCAAAGCTAGATCCTTCAGGAAAGAAGGGCATCTTTGTGGGTTACAGTGAAAGCTCGAAGGCATACAGAATCTACTTTACAGGGTTCAAGAAGATTGAAATCAGTAGGGATGTGACTTTTGATGAAGGCTCATCATACATCAAATCAAGGAAGACACCTACTGAAGACAATGAAAAACCAAGAATACCCAGAACACAAGACACCACCATTAATGAAGTTATTCCAGAAGAAGATCCACAAGAACCTGTAGATCCACCCCGTGAGAAGAAATCTCAGAAGAGGAAACTAGCATGGGCTAGAGAGCTCATCCAAGATGCAGAAAGGTATGGTATTATAGAGGAAGAACACAGAGAAAGAAAAAGGACTAGGTCACATACTAGCTATGTTGCCTTACTATGTGATATTATGAACAAAGAACTTTCCAATTATGAAGAAGCAGCAGAAAAGAAAGAATGGAAGGATGCCATGGTCGAAGAATACCAGTCGATCGTGAAGAATGATGTCTGGGATGTGGTCCCAAGACCAGAAGGGAAGTCTGTGGTGACTTCCAAGTGGATCTATAAGATCAAGCTTGCTACAGATGGTATCATAGAGAAATACAAGGCGAGGTTTGTAGCTCGTGGCTTCTCCAAGAAAGAAGGGATAGATTATGAAGAGACTTTTGCACCTGTAGCCAGATACACTTCCATCAGAACAGTACTTTCTCTGGCTGCAGTGATGAAGTGGAAGATACACCAGATGGATGTCAAGACAATCTTCTTGAATGGTGTAGTCGAAGAGGAAGTGTATGTGGAGCAACCACTCGGTTTTGAGACACATGGCAGGGAGTCATATGTGTGTAGGTTGAAGAAAGCCTTGTATGGGTTGAAGCAAGCACCCAGAACTTGGTATGGTAGGATAGACAACTTTCTATCCAGTTTGGGCTTTACCAAGAGTAAAGAGGATTCAAACCTTTACTACAAGGTTGAGGAAGGAAATCCTGTGATACTACTTTTGTATGTGGATGACCTGTTTGTTACAGGTGAGGATAGATTGATTGCTGACACGGAGAGGAAGCTTGTTGCCGAGTTCGAGATGAAGGACTTGGGAACGATGCATTACTTTCTAGGTATGGAGGTGTGGCAAAGTGCGGATGGGATCTTCCTTGGACAAGGGAGGTATGCAGTATATGTGGAGCAACCATAAGGCTACGAAGTCCTAGGACAAGGACACAAAGTATACAGGCTAGAAAGGCAGTCTATGGTTTGAAGAAAGCTCCTAGAACTTGGTATAGTCGCATTGACTCTTACCTCATTCAGTTTGGATTTCACAGAAGTGAATGTAAACCAACGTTGTACACAAAAGTCAACAAGAAAGGTAATAAGAATTGTCTTCCTTTATGTAGATGATTTAATATTTACTAGTGATTTTGGCATAGAGAATTTTAGATCAGACATGGAAAGTGAATTTGAAATGACTAATTTGGGGCTTATGAAGTATTTTATGGGCATTGAATTCCAACAGACTGAAAATGTTATATTTATATCTCAGTCGAAGTATGCAAATGAAGTCTTGAATAGATTTAAGATGTTAAACTACAAGATAGCCGCAACACTAGTGATAACAGGTTTGAAATTGAGCAAGGATGATGATGGATCCAATGTGGATCCTACACTGTTCAAAAGCCTTGTTGGCGGCCTTATGTATCTTACTATGACAAGGCCAGACATCATATATGGATTCTGTTGATGTATATGTAACTTCGGAATGTATTTCACATATATGTATATTGTATTCCTATAGAGATGTTATTATTCCTCTATACAAAAGTGGTTGTATTCCTATAGAGATGTTATTATTCCTCTATACGGAAGTGTCGTCATTTATATTGTAAGTGTCGTAACTTATACTTGATGGGTTATTAGATCACCCTATTGGGAGTCAGCCATGTGGGTCAAAGGGTTATTAGACCACCCTAGTGGGGGTCGGCCTAGTCAGCATTATGTTAAGTGGTTAAGTTGAGGCTGACCTAGTTGAGTAAAGGTAAAGTCAAGTTAGTGTATAAATAGAGAGTGTGTCTCTCTCATTTTACACATTCTATTCTCTCATGCACACTTGGGAGAGTGGCGCACTTGTGGAGGAGGAGGCTCTGCTGCTAGGAGAAGACTATCTCTTGTATTCTAGTTGTATCATTACTCTATCTATCTCTGAGGAAGTTATTGGGGTTTTTCACCTTTATGGTTTTCCCCAAGTAAACTCTATGTCTCTTGTGTGCTTGCATTATTGTGTCCATGATTGATATGTTGTAGATTTGATGTACATGTTGTTCTCTCAGTTAAGATCCTAGATCAGATTGAAGTAATTCTAAAAATTTAACATGGTATCAGAGCTAGCCTGAAAGAAGGCATGATATGGCATGTATGACACTTGTTGCACTTACGATGTTAGGGCTTGATATAGCAAAAACCAATCATCGTATCACTTTCGTTATAAATCAATTTTGGCGAATTTTTTGGATCTGAAACTTTTACAAGTCGAAGATAAGATCCCCATGTACCTTGTGTCCAAAGTACAACGAATTAGAGGTTGTAACATAATGATGACTGGGCCGAAACCCAAGATAAGCTCTAAATGAAATTTCGTAAAAAGTGACAAGTAGTACACAGACTGTAATATCTCAAGAAAAGTTTTCAGAGGCCGAAGGTGAACCAGTGACACATGGCACACCATACAAGTTAGCTCTCCTGTTTTATCCCATAAACAGGTCACGTTGCAACACTTAGCATAACTCTCTCTCAGAGAATCCAATTGAGGTCAGACCTGTCAGGATGGAAAGATAACAGGTCGGGCTATCTCAAGAAAAATTTTCAGACCTTGTGGATCGAAAAGTTCGGAGTTACACTAGAAACAATCAGGTACATATTTATGTCAAAACAGAATTATTTTTTAGCACCTTCATTCATGGCTTCCGGAATTTAGGGTTTCGGATAAAGTTGGAATTTTTGTAATCGGAGAACACGGCTGAATGATACTCATCAAAATCAAAATTTAGAGACCAAGATCAGAATTTTTGGTTGGGCAGAAGGCCGAGCTTGATCAGACCCTAGTTCGGGACTTTGATCAGAAAAGTGGAAAATTAGGGCTTCTGCAAAAATGAGAATTTTTGAAATCTGTGACCACGGCTGGAAGCTCTTCATAAAAATAGAATCTTAGAGCTTTGGATCAAACCTTTTGATTGGGCAGAAGGGTGGGCTTCATCAAACCCCAGTTCGAGGTCACATCTAGTGAATCCGGAAGTTTCAAAGGCAAAATTGAGGAGTGAAAATTTGCAGTTTTCAAATTCTGAATATACCAGCTTGATCAGCTCATCAAGGCACATATTTCTATCCTTTCGGATGTTTGAAATTCAAAGTTTGAATTTTTGGGGTTTCTCTAACAAACCTATTACAGCTCCAGATCCAGTTCCTGCAAATCAAGTGGATTGGGTTAATCCTAAAAGAGGATGGATTGGTCACCTGCATAAGTGAAGAAGTTCTTGTTTCAGAGGGAGATGAGGTGAAGGCCTTCCATAAGAAGATTACAAGCAATCTTGACAAGTATGGCTTACAGGTATGTTTCAAGATTTGTTCATGATTAAGTTTATGGTATATTTGTCTTCATTACAATACAATCTTGATTAATTACTAGACTTGTCGTATTACCTTAATAGAAGATATTCATTGATTAAGGTTTTGACACTTATGATTGTACTAATGCATTGTGATGTTGTATGAGGTTTATGTTGTTCGCTAACATAAAAGGTACACCAAGAAAGACAAATCATGTTCTACTTCAAGAACATATGATCATGGTGACATGAAGACAAAGATTCATCCATTGTCATGGATCACATAGAAGATCTACTTTAGAGGTATGTATAACTTGGTCCTACAACGGTTAACCTATGAGACATGTAGGTTACTAGCACAAGTCACTAAAGAGAACCAGAAGACATTATGCGGGTATGTTAGACATAACTAGATAGCATGCTAATCTAGGTATGTTTTTCCTATATCAAGCTAGAATGCTACCTTGTGTTAGGATCTTATACTGTTTTGTTGTTGATAATGATTATTCATGAAGTCATAGGTTTGAATAGTCATGGTTGTATACATGTTATGTTTCTTACCATAATTGATGATATGACTAACCAGAAGAATCATGAAGTTATAGGTTTGAGTAATCACGGGTTTATGCATTGATGATTTAACTAATAAGAAAAGTCCTATGATCAAATAAGAATATGCATGAGTAAAAGAAGACTTCTCTGAAACCTTGAATACTAATGTTTATTATCTATGAATGATCATGACTATACATGCTTAAGATTATTGTGTTAAGATTATACTAATAAATGTGTGATTATGTATGAGACCTCAAGGATAACACAATGATGATACTAATAAGCATGCATAGTGATTAAGGATGGATGTAAGTTCAAGGATAGGAAATCCAGGAAGCAAAGATCAAGAGGGAGCACATTCCAATTGTTCTTGCAAGAAAGCAAAGGAGCACACTTCAGTAGTTTCTACAAGGATGCAGATATTCAAAGGGAGTTGACCACTTCTCACAATCCACATCAGAATGGAGTTGCAAAGATTCAGAGGGAGTCCACCCAGCAACCAAACAAAGATAAGTATTTGAATTGTCATTTCTTACATAATGTTATTCAATGATGTATATGCTTATGTTCCTAGAATTAGGTTGTGTATTATGCATATTAGAATAGTTGCATTGATGAACAGTATACTACTAATATACATGGGTAAGTGGCCTATGGAACTGTACAACATTCCATTGCTACTTATCTAGAATGAAACCTCTTTGCTGACATGTTAGGAGTTGTGCACACTCTTAACAATGTTCTGGTAGAGATTGGAAGGCATCTAGAAAGTTATGGAATATGGATAAATGTTATTGAAGCATTGGCTAAGATAATTGCATGACTGTATGACATATTTCTTTATGTGTAAGAATTTGTTCTGAAAAATATGAGATGTTTTCTAATCATGCAATTTAACTTGTTGTGTAGGAAAGATCGTATACCATCACCTACAAAAGAAGGACTACAACATTTGTTCAGCAACAAAGTTATCTATTGAAAATATTGAAGATATTGAAGTTCCCAGGATCTGGTAAGAATGCCATGATCGAGGAGTACCAGTCAATCATGAAGATGTTTGGGATGCAGTTCCAAGACCTGAAGGGGGGTCTGTAGTGACTTCCAAGAGAAGCTACAATATCAAGAATGATATAGGTGGTAGCATAGATACTTTTGCTCCTGTAGCCAGATACACTTCCATTAGATCAGTACTTGCTCCGGCTGCAGTGATGATAGGGAAGATACACCATATGGATTTCAAGACAGCTTTCTTGAATGGTGTAGTTGAAGAAGAAGTGTACGTGGAGTAGCCACTTGGTTCTGAGACACATGACAGGGAGTCATATATGTGCAGAACTTGGTATGGTAGGATAGAAAGTTTCCTATCTAGTTTGGAATTTACCAAGAATAAAGCGGATTCGAACCTTTACTACAAGGTTGAGGAAGGAAATCCAGTGATACTACTATGTGGATGACCTGTGTGTAACAGGTGAGGATAGATTGATTGCCGACATGCAGCGGAAGCTTGCTTCCGAGTTTGAGTTGAAGAACTTGGGGATGATGCACTATTTGTTTTTGGCATGGAGGTGTGGTAGAGTGCTGATGGAATCTTCCTTGGACAAGGGAAGTATGTAGTAGAGATCCTGAAGAGGTTCGGGATGATGGACTGCAAGGCTATGGCCACACCTATGGCATCGAACCTGAAGCTTCTGTGTGATGCTTCATCTGAGCCAGTTGATATCACTATGTATCATCAGATGATTGGGTCCTTGATGTAGCTGATGAACACGAGACCAGATATTTGCTTTGCGGTGAACACATTGAGCCAGTTCCTGACGGATCCGAGGAGTGTTCACCTGGTTGTTGTAAAGCATATTCTGAGGTACCTGAAGGGTACAGTTGATTATGGGCTCAAGTATGATGCGAATCAAAAGTTTAACCTGCAGGGTTATGATTGGGCAGGCAGTGATGCAGATAGGGATCAGGTGTGATCTCTTGGTTTAGAAGGAAGTAGTCCTATGTAGCACTGAGTACAGCCGAAGCAGAGTAGGTTGCGACGGATGAGAAGGTTGCAGATGTATTGACCAAGCCGTTGGCCAGAGTGCAGTTTGAGTACTTCAAAGAGAGGCTTGGTGCACTTCAGATCGAGGTTCCTTCCAAAGGGAAGTGATGAGTCCAGAAGATGCAGATGCATATGAGATTTTCTGACATGATTGATGTGTTCTCCCTTGGTCGTGATGTAATTGCTGAGCCATTTTTCACATGGTGGTAGATGTGTTCTCCCATGGTGAAAAATTAAGGGCTAGAGCATTCCTTGAATGGTGGTAGATGTGTTCTCCCATGTCGGTGGTGTAAGTGCTGGATGATGTGCATCTGGGTTGTGCTTCGTGGACGATGAGATGATCTGAAGAGGACGATGCTTGTTATGATCAATTGGATCATTTATGTATATATGCATCATGTTGGATGCTGGATATGATTAGTTGAATCATTTATGTATGTATGCATCATGTTGGATGCTGGATATGATCAGTTGGATCATTTGTATATATTTTGTATATGCATCATGTTGGATGCTTGGACCATGTATCTGTATATGTATCAGGTGGATACTGAGATCATGTATGTTGATATGTATCAAGTGGATACATTGTGTGGATCATGTATATGTGTATGTATCAGGTGGATACATTGTATGATCAAGTAGATCATGTATGATGATATGTATCAGGTAGATACTTGGTATGCATCAAGTGGATGCAGTGTATGATCAGGATGATCATAGATGACGAGCTTCAGGATGTTGCTCCAGATGACATGCAGCAAGATGTTGCAGTGATGATGATCAGGATGATCATGTGTACACCAGGATGATGTATGATGAGTACCAGGATGATACTTTGTGTCCGTGGATCAGGTTGTGCAGATGAGCATGTCTGAGAGATCCTATAGGTCGAAGTTGTGTACCCGTAACATCCTGGGATGCTCTTTCGAGACATTGCTCTGGGAGGACATGTAATTTGTGCCTTGGGAGATCTTCAGGTCAGATTTGTGTACCCGTAACATCCTAAGATGCTCTTGCGAGGTTTTGTCCTATGGCATGTAATTTGCTTCTGGGAGATCTAGACAGGATGAAAAAGGCCTCAGATGCTTCAGCCAGGTTTTTCCATGACCACATGTAATTTGTTCCTGGGAGATCTGGACAGGATGGAAAAGGCCTTAGATGCTTCAGCCAGGTTTTGTGGTGGACCACATGTAATGTGCTCCTGGGAGATCCGATAGGTAGAGCTGTGTGCTCGTAACAGCCTAGGATGCTTCAGCCAGGTTTTGTGGTGAGATCACATTTAATGTGCTCCTGGGAGATCCGACAGGTAGATCTGTGTGCTCGTAATAGCCTGGGATGCTTCAGCCAGGTTTTGTGATGGGTCACATGTAATGTGCTCCTGGGAGATCTGAAAGGTAGAGCTGTGTGCTCGTAATAGCCTGGGATGCTGCAGCCAGGTTTTGTGACGCACGTAATAAGTCCTGAGGATTCCACAGTATGGCCAGTGATGATGAAGACCTGCAGGTGGTGGGCCTACATCCAGTATGAAAAAGGACTGGATATGTAGAAATTCCTATGACGAGTAGATTCAGAGATTGATTGAGATAGCAGCAGCAATGACGATGACAATGACTCGATGACGATTATCCAGTGACGATGATCCAGAGAAGAAGACTTGTGCTAGAAGACCTATGTCAAGAAATACCTTCCTAGTTAAGAGGGAGTGTTGATGTATATGTAACTTCGGAATGTATTTCACATATATGTATATTGTATTCCTATAGAGATGTTATTATTCCTCTATACGGAAGTGTCGTCATTTATATTGTAAGTGTCGTAACTTATACTTGATGGGTTATTAGACCACCTTGTTGGGGTCGGACCTGTATAAGTCATGTGGGTCAAAGGGTTATTAGACCACCCTATTGGGGGTCGGCCATGTGGGTCAAAGGGTTATTAGACCACCTTAGTGGAGGTCGGCCTAGTCAGCATTATGTTAAGTGGTTAAGTTGAGGATGACCTAGTTGAGTAAAGGTCAAGTCAAGTTAGTGTATAAATAGAGAGTGTGTATCTCTCATTTTACACATTCTATTCTCTCACTCACACTTGGGAGAGTGGCACACTTGTGGAGGAGGAGGCTCTGCTGCTAGGAGAAGACTATCTCTTGTACTCTGGTTGTATCATTGCTCTATCTATCTCTGAGGAATTTATTGGAGTTTTTCACCTTTATGGTTTTCCCCAAGTAAACTCTATGTCTCTTGTGTGCTTGCATTATTGTGTCCATGATTGATATGCTGTAGATTTGATGTACATGTTGTTCTCTCAGTTAAGATCCTAGATCAGATTGAAGTAAATTCTGAAAATTTAATAGATTCAGCTTAATCTCAATATTTATGGAGTCACCAAAAGAATCTCATTGACAAGTAGGTAAAATAATTTTGAGGTATGTAAGTGGAACAAAATATTTTGGTATTTTGTATTCAACCTAGGAAAATTTCAAACTCATTGGATACACTGACAATGGCAATGGAGGCACCATAGATGACAGAAAAAGCACATATGGGAATACATTTCATTTAGGAATAGGTGTTGTATCATGGGATTCAAAGAAACAACCCATTGTAACTCTTTCTTCAGCAGAAGCAAAGTATGTCGCAGCTACAAGCGATGCATGTCAAGCCATTTGGATGTGGAGGATGTTAAGTGATTTGTCGCAGAACCAACAAGATTCCACAACCATTTACTGTGACAACAATTCAGCTATTGCACTGTCAAAGAATCATGTGCTCCACAAGATAACCAAGCACATCGACACACAATATCATTTTACCAGAGAATTGATAAATAAAAAAGAAATATGTTTAGAATTTTGCATGTCTGAAGATCAGGCAGCAGACATCTTTACAAAACCATTGGCAATGGACACATTTCAATATCTGCAAAGTTGTTTAGGAGTGACACGTTCGACACAAGGAACTTCATCATGCACAAAGCATGTTTCAGCTCTGAAACATTTTGTAAAATTTATTTTGTAATCCCCATCTACTTATAATTAAGGGGGAGTGTTGGAAAAATGAATTACAAGTTGATGGATTTCAAATCACAGCTTGACTCGGTCAGAGTCCGTAGAAGCGCAGAGATGTCAAACAAACTGTCAGTAGGATTCGTGCACACTTCCTTGTATTTATTCAGTCGTGTTTGTATTCTGCAAGTCAAAATTCTTTGGTAGAAATTAATTACAGTCTTTATTGTAACTCAGTAGCTTCCAGGTGAAGCGATCTCAAGTCTGTGTATATGTAGGAGAAGAAAGTTGAAAGACAAGAGAAGAAAAAGAGAGAGAGCGGAAGAGATAATAGAGAGTAAGAGGGAAAGGAGAAGACAAAAAGGTTCGCGATGTGTTTGTGAGCCCAAGCTTATATTCGTGAAATGTATTAAGATCTCAAGCTCTATAAAAGTTGAAAGATCGAAGTAAATTCCATCTCTGTGTAGTGCGTGGAAGTTTCCCTGTTTTAATATAGTAATATATAAGTCTATAGTTTTATGTATTCATTCTCAAGAATGTTGAATATTGCATGTCGCACATCTTCTCTAGAGTTACTTGTGTGAATGTTGTTTACATTTACAGTTTGTAAAAGAAATCAAAATTTCTCAAATATTTCACAGTGGTAAAAGTTATGTTTTATTGCGGAATAACTTCAACTGATTTTGATGTCTTAGCAAGAAATATTTTAATATAAAGCTTGTTTAGGAGTGGGCTCGTCGAAGTTGAATCTCTACGAAGTAAAAAGTCCACAACGTAAAAGGATTCGTGAAGTAAAAAATTTGGCGTCAACGAAGTTAAGAGGTCCACAAGTTAAAGTGTTCTGCGATTAGTAAAGTGTTCTGCGAAGTCAAGAGTCCACGAAGTAAAGTGCACTACGAAGTAAAAAAGTTCCGTGAAGTTAGGAGTTCACGAAGTAAAGAGTCCGCAAAGTAAAAGCTCGTCGAAGTGAAGTTTACTCCGCGATGTAAATGCTCGTCAAAGTGTGATTGGAGAAGTAAAAAAATGGGGTTTCCTGTTGTATGTCCTTCGAAGTCCCAAAGAAAAAAAAGAAAAAAATATATTTACTGCGTGGTTAATTCTTTTTGTCTACGTAATGTAGTTTTCCCTTGACATAAGCTACGGTACCCAACAGTGATCGCCATCGAGATGCATGGGTGATGGAAAAATGATACACAAGAGGCCTAGCCATCGCTATAGGCTACGCGAGCCAACCAGCGTTATAGGCTACAGTACCCACATGGTGATATTTCCACAACCCAACAACCATCGCCATTAGGTCTTACCCTGGTGATATTTCCACAACCCAAACACCATCGCCATCAAGTCTTACCCTAGTGAATTTTCCACAACCCAGCAACCATCGCCATCGAAATGACTAGGTGGTGGAAAAATCACCATGAGGAGATCCACATGGCATCATTTGATTTGTTTGAGATCGCTATAAAAGAGAAAAATTCGATAGCCTTTACCGTTAAATGTGCCGACTCATATTTTTTTTCATATATTGGGTTGAGTTTTTCTTTTTCGAAAGTCACTTTTGGACATCCATATACCTGTTTCCTAAACTTATGCCAATATCGCCTAATATTTGTACACAACTTATGTCAGTGACGTCCTCACACTGAATTAATTTATCTCAAAGGTTTCATTCCACCCACCACAAACATGATTGTACTTCTTATGCCTCTCTTTCTCCCCATTCTAAAAACAATAATTTTATTTCTTTATGTACTTCGTCTCTTCACATAAGCAATAGAGTATCTTGAACGCCACCGGTAATTGCAATTTATCATGTATGTCTCAATATACACCATCTAATGCATGTAAGTAGAGATTCGACATTGTATTGACACATACACTCACTAATTATATTTCTAACGTGTTTCGATTCTTTCCACCATGGGGAGACTCCATGGAAATGGTTGCCCGGTTGTGGACTTCAAAATGAAATGTCAAGTGATAAAACACTCCGCATTATAGTAATATTGGTAATATATGTTTTAGTATATGTGATTGTGTTTAATATTGTATTTTGAGTTGTTTATTATGAATTGTCTGTTATCCATGTATCAATTATCGGTTATTTTTTATATTCCTTTTTTTATAATTTTTTATGTTGAATTTGAAATAATTTCCATTAAATCAATTGGATAGTATACTTGTCCCATACTTGTGCAGCTTAGGAAAAACATAGGTGCTATTCCACCCCAAATTCTAGGATATAAACACCTATCAGTGTAAATATCAAAAACCTAATTAATATCTATTAATTGTCTTAATAATTGTAATCTCTTCGATATTAAAAATACATTTTGATCAAATAAAAATTTCATATCATACATAAGATATAATTGAATTTATCTTAAATTGTTATCCATATTTTATAAATAAAAAATAATATAATGAATAATAAAGCAAAACCATTATAAAAATAACATAGCAATATACAAGAAAAGCACATAAATTGATTTTATGTTTGGGGAAGATTCAGTTTAACTTTCCTTTTTATATTATACCCTTAATCAAAGACTATTTACTATATATCAAAAATATTAAATATTATGAATCTTTACTCTATATCAAAAATATTAAATATTTATGTAAGCATTTAATAAGGCCTTACACCTTTATAAATTATTACCCAATGTTTTCATTTATCTCTAAAATTAGTTTTGTCATTCTAATTAAACTAACTCCACATTATATGAAGATATAATTCAAAGAGGTCATAAAATTGTTAAAAAAATCATAGTAAGGTTAGCAATGTTCATACCGGTCCTTCTAAAGACTCGCAGTTCATCACATTAGAGCTTCTAGCTATGACGAATCCAATATGGTGGTAATCATGTTATATTACAACGAGTGTGAAAGAATAAATATATACAAATGAAAGCAAACACTAATAGCAACACCATATTTATCTCGTATGTTTTATTGCTAATAGTGGAATCATAGCCTCACATGATGTATTGTTATTGTTTGTGAATCGATGTGAATGCCTCTAGCTGCATGTTAAAGATAGAAGATCTATTGTTTGGACATTTGAGTTTGCAAGGAGAAATTACAGATTTGGTTAAAGTGTATATCTACAAGGAGAAATTGCAGATTTTCATGTTATATTACAACGAGTGTGAAAGAATAAAATATACAAATGAAAGAAACCAATAATAGCAACACCGTTTAATTGCTAACAGTGGTATCATAGCATTACATAATGTATTGTTATTGCTCATGAATAGATGTGAATGCCTCTAGCTGAATGCTAAAGATAGAAGATCTATTGCTTGGACATTTGAGTCTGCAAGGAGAAATTGCAGATCTGGTTAAAGTGTATATCTGCAAGGAGAAATTGCAGATCTGGTTAAAGTGTGTATCTATTTCATCACCTGCCTGTTGGGTTCTAATCTAAAGGTGTAAACTAGACCTTCAGTTTAAATCAATCCGGAGTTTGTAAAACTTAGAGGCATATCCCAAATATAGGGATCAGTCCTAGACTTAGTCGAGAATCCAGTTGCTCATGAAATAAACCTAAAAGATGCTAGAATGCTGATGATGAGAAACATAAAATCCTCCTTACAGAATTAACTTCGTTTGGTTTTCTAATCTACTCAACAATTCGTTCATGAAACATTCTGTAACTAAAATCAAATAGAAACTTAGATTTTTAACAAGTGAATTACAATGCTCAATATGTTTACTGTTGGAAATAATCAACTACTGATTCCTTTTACAATAAAAATGATTCACGGTGTCCAGCTATTCTCAACAGTCTTGATATCAAGCTTTGGAAATGAAATCGAAACTACTCCTGCAATGTTTAACCATTCAATCCTGAATAAAACTCATAACTCTATGCTATAATGGATTATGTGCAGATATAATTTAACTCGAACTATAATGCATGAATTATCTATTGAAAAACAACTCTACTAAATACCTTTAATCATATTAAGACGCAATAAGGAAAAGTATGTGTGCAGGTTCGGCAATGGGGGCCCTCCAATGCTCCACTCACACACACGCAGGAAAGATTCACAAGCTTTTAATGCTCAATCACTTCATTATCCAAGCACAGTTCATACGCAGTGAAATTTCCAGAAATTCTCAGATTCTTAATTCAAAAATATATGTCTATCATCCAGAGCGTTTTCCTCTTTCAAAACAAATAGTTATACAACTCGTTTCTAAACTGAAACGCTATATCTATGGAAAATTAATGATGGCATCGGAAATAATAATCTTCCTCTATTCAAAATCGCCCATCATCTCCAAGAAAATAGGTTAGATCGCTAGAAAATCGAACTGCCCTATTTTTATGCTAGATGACTACACAGGTGGTCATCGTTGACCAGCATTGACTCGCAACCTATGAGAAACATACCACAAGTTTGTTAGAAGTTTAACCATCCTTGGATATCAAGGATCTTCTTCCACTCTTCAGTTTGTCCCCAGCTAGCCTGCAAGTATCCAACCTGGGAGAAATTACAGGAAGTTAGCACATTCTGTAATTTTGAATAAAATCTTAATTTAAATGCCTTAAAAATCTCATAATCCAATTTATTAAGAAGCAACGACATTTATACCTTTGAACAAAGTTTTGTGGATGAAGTTAAGGTTTTATAGATCAAGTATGAAGGTTTATGGAGAAAACTGGAAGGTATTTAGATGGAAAAATAGGTGAAAAATGGTACCCAACATCTCCCCCAAGAGGAAGCTGTTGCATGTCCTCATGCACAAAAAAAGTATTTCCAAAAATTTGACCCTGCTTATATCCTGAAAAATTTTTTGTTGTTGAACCTCTGCTTCTAATCCTTTGATGTACCTCCTGTCTAAGATGATGCATCTGTAGAAGTTCGAGCTACATAAAGGACATTCAGTTTTTCATACTTGGTTTGGTAAGTCTTCTTTTGTTTATGCCATTTATATGCATGCTTGGAGATTTGTGTCCTTTGAACTTTAAGCTTCCTGTTCTTTTCTTTTAACTTTTCATTTCTCAGTTCTAATTCTCTTACTTCCATTTTCAACTTCTTAATCTTTTTACTGATTTTGGAAGTTTTCTTCTTTTCCATCTTTATTGAAGGCTACTCAGAATTAGTGTCCATCCCTAACTCTTGCACTGAATCTCCCTTCTTTTCTTTTTCTATAGTTTGTTGCTCCAAGAAAGGAGAAGCTTGATCATCTGAAATTTCTTGTCATGGATGCTTTTTCTCTTCTTTTTCTTACTGATCAAAGAAAAGATTAATTTTTTTAGTCCGCTTTATCACTTCATCTGAAATCTTTTCAATTTCTTGGGTATCTTTTTCTTCATGGACTTGAACTATCTCACCTGTTGGACCTTCTTCTTGACTTTCCAAGGATTGTATGTATTCATACTGTTTTTGCTGGCTTTCATCATCCTCTTCTAGTGTTGACTTATTTCGATCTTACTGATGTTTCCTTGGCTTCTTCTCATGAGTGGTGAAGATTTGATCTTGCTTTAGGAACTTTCTTTCTTCTTTCATCATGCTCCTGGTTCTTATTCTTCTTTGAGGTTGTTTTGGGCTTGCTGCCTCAGACTTATCTTCATCGTCTGTGATCATCAACACCTTTTCTTTCTTTTTCCCCTTAAGCAGTTTTGAGCTTGTTGCTTCAGGGTTCTATTCTTCATCCTTGGGGTATGTTATCATCAACAGTTTGTCTTCTTTCAAGCTTTCTTCAGGAAGCTCTTCTAGCTCTTCAAACTGATTATGAATTATAAATTCTTGCCATGTCAAGTTTTGCTTCTGTAACTCATATGTGATGATTATTTTGATGATCCCACAATGGAAAAGTCTTGTTAGCTTGTCTTTTTTACACTTTTGAACATCCTTAGCCATATTGGAAAGGCTTTGTAATAAAAAAATGGGGCATGTTAATCTCACAATCACCCCTTACATTGTGCAATATTTTGATGTGATAAATATATACAATGCTAAATCTCCCTTCACAGGTGATGAATCTTTGGATTATATATACTATTTCATCCCAGGGATGAACCAACCAACTCCTTGGTACTCCCTTCTTCCATTTCACTGAACCTGCCCTTGACCTGCATAGAAAGGGTGTCCATGCCTTCTCCTTGAATTTTTTTGTTTTAAAGAATCTCTCTCCCTACTGTGGTAAGCCAATGATCTATGCCAAAATGTCTTCAGACATTCTGAAATTCAAATTTCCTACTGTACCCCTCTCTCCATCAAATGATCCAGCAAAGGCTAGGCTAACATTATCATTGTGCCCATCAAAATTTTCAAAAAAAGACTCCCACTACTTCCTCTGAAAAATTTCCATACATTTCTCATGAATAACAGTGGGATCGAATTTCTCTAGTTCCAACCTAGATACCATTTTGCAATTTTAACAGGAAAAGAAGTATGAAACAAAAAACCCTAGCTTTGCAATCGGTTCTGTAAATGTTTTCCTATTTCAAAACGGTTCTCTGAAACTTGGATTGCTATTGATCTGGCAAATTCTTTTGGCAAAAGTTCGAGTTTTACCTTTCCTCAAGCGTTTTTACTTCACGAATTTTCCTGTGCATATGCATCCTTTAGAAAACAGTGCCCGCACCCTTCCTTTGTGATACATGCCTTCTTTTCCCTCACTGTGAAGTATTATCCCTGTACTCTTTTGCAATGTACAACAATCGGGTCTGCAGGTGGAAGAGTGATGCTTGGGAAATGATCTAAGCAGAATTACCATTCTGATATACAATCCCAGTGTCATAAAACTTGGCAGTGCGATTTTCTATGCACATGAATGTTTTCGTGGGAGCATACAACTATGATTCCCACATTTTTTTGTAATAATTATCTGAACATGCCACCTGATTCATTGTTAACCTGCCACTTAACCAATGTTCTATGATCCATCTTATATATTCCACATATATTTTTTTAACTTAATGCATAATGCACTAGTATCTTTGTCCTGGAGTATATAATATGAAAACATAAAAACATTTGAATTCCATTGTTTCCTTGAAAAAGAAAACATTTCTCTTCCTGTAGAATGCAGGTTTGTAGAATGCAATTTAGGTTTTGATCAATTGAAAATTTGCTTCTGAGATTGATTCTGACCACCATTTTGACACCTAGGGTAGGATAATGAGAAGTGAATGAGATGCTGGCATGGATTGTGAAGGTGATAGAGTAGATAGTGAAGCTTATGAGGATAGGTATATATGTCATTACTTAAAAACAAAGAACCATGCAACTTTTAAAGCATAAAAATTAAAATCCTTATAGACTTTGCTTGATATCCCTTTGTGTTGTTATTGCCATTTGATGTAGCTTGTCTGCTTGCCTATTGAGAAGAAAATTTTCAATTTGTTACATGTCCTTCTGATGTCTTCTATTAAAAAAAAATTTCTGCCATCTCAAGTCCCTGTGTGAAAATTTCAATAGAAATGTACTTCTTTTCAGGTACCTTCTGCTGTCTTCTGATGCAATGTCTCAGATTCCTTCTGCAAGACTGGAAGTCAGGTCCCTCTGCTAAGATTGAGATCTATGAAATAAAGCTTCATGCCGGAATGAAACTCTAGCATTTGAAGAAGGCTTGGAGGGTTTAAAAAAAATAGAAAGCATGAAATGCTTATCCCCCTAGGCCTATTTATTGACTTGTCTTCAAGTCAAACAAAAAGTTTTATTTTGATGATAGAAACTAAAAAAAACACTGCTTATGAGCCATGAAAGAACTGATGCTGAAAAGTGAAAATGTTTTTGTGAATTTTCAATGGCCAAGTAAACTTGGTTTTCTAAGGAAAATTCGAGTCTATGTTGTGCCAGTTGCCTGGTTTTCATAACTAAACTCCCTCTTTTGTTTTTTGTTTTTTTTTTTATTATGTTTTTTTCTTTTTTTGAATCAGAAAATGGCTAAGAAGGAAGTGAAGGAGAAACACTAGTGTGTTTATCCAGCACTTCCATCTCCCTTTGCTGTGAAATATGTTGTATGGAATCTTCTTTGCTGATAGGCTTGGTGTAGAGTTTTAGTCGATGGCCATTGACCACAAATGTATGTGCTTCATCATCAATTGTTTGGATTTTGATTGAGCCATTGTCATATACCTCTGCAATCTCATATGGACCAAGCCAATGAGTTGTGAACTTGGCTTTGAAGTCTTTGAACTTTGAATCAAACAATAAGGCCCAATCACCAATGTGAAATTGTTTCTTTTTGATAAACTTGTCATGCCATTGGGCTCTCTGTTGTTGTACCAAAATATTGTGTTCTATTGCAGCCTGTCGCATCTCATCTAATTGATTCAATTGTAGTATCATTTCTTGTTGTGCTTCAGAAAGATTCATCTCCAAATCTGCTGCTAACTTAAAGGTATGAATTTGAAATTC
This sequence comes from Larix kaempferi, assembly GCA_027924585.1. NCBI lineage: Eukaryota > Viridiplantae > Streptophyta > Pinopsida > Pinales > Pinaceae > Larix > Larix kaempferi. Next base: position 61,368,801 of record BSBM01000370.1, on the reverse strand, counting down.
TGTCAACAACAGGACCTGCTTACCATAAACTAACTGATAAGGTGAAAAACCAGTACTGTTTTTCCAAGTGATTCTATATGCCCATAAAGCTTCAGTAAGCTTAGCTAACCAATCCTTTCTATGCATCTGGACAATTTTGGTGATGATTCCTTCCAAATTTTTGTTTGTAGACTCCACTTGGCCATTGGCTTGTGGATGGTAAGGTGTAGATTTTCTGTGCTTAATTTTGTACTTTGCTGCTATCTCCTGCACCAGTTTAGAAGTAAACTGTGCACCGTGATCAGTGACAATCTCTCTAGGAACCCCAAATCTAACAAATATCTCTTCAAAAAGAAAGTTTACCACTGTTTGTTCTGTGGCTCTTGGTAATGGTTTGGCTTCCACCCATTTTGTAACATAGTCGGTACATACTAAAATGTACTTCTTTCCTTGTGATGGTGGATTGATTTGACCAATGAAGTCAAGAGCCCATTTTTCAAATGGTTCTATGAGGATTTGTGGCTAGAGTGGGATTTCATCAGATCGTACTGGCCGTCCCATTCGTTGACAAGTATCACAGATCCTAACATACTTCTTAGAATCCTTGAAAATAGAAGGCCAGTAATACCCCAAATTGAGTATCTTGTATGATGTTATTTTCTCTACAAAATGGCCACCACACAGTTCATCATGACATGCTTTCAAAATATATAAAACTTCATCTTGTCGTACACATCTCCTAATAATTAGATCATATTCTGTGTAAAAGGGATCGCCATTGACCAATATGTGTCTAGCACTTTGTTTAATAATCTTTTTCTTTTCTTTGGATGACATAGATGGAGGTAGCTGTCCTGATGATAAATAGTTGGAGATATTAGCATACCAAGGAGTGATAACAGAAAGTGCAAAAAAGTGTTCACCAGGGAAACTATCTAAAATAGGAACAACCTCACCAGAATTGTGTAAGCGAGACAGGAAATATGCCACTTGATTTTCTCGTTTAGGCCGATCTAAAACAACGATATTGAATTCCTGCATTAATAGTAACCATCTGGTTATCCTGCCATTAGTAATAGACTTATTCATCAAATATCATAAAGCAGAATGATCTGTGTGGACAAAAATTTCATAGCCAGTAATGTAATGACGGAATTTGTTCACAGCATGAACTATTGCCAACATCTCCTTTTCAGTGACTGTATAATTCAATTCTGCAGGTGTTAGATTTTTGCTGATAAAATAAATAGCATCAGTCATGGTATGCTCTTTTTGTCCCAAAGAGGCCCCTATTGTAGTATCAAATGCATTAGTAGAAATATGGAAGGGCAGTGTCCAATTTGGTCCCCTTAGAATGGGAGCAGTTGAGAGCTTCTCTTTAAGTGTCTAAAATGCATATTGACAGTTAGTATCCCATTTGAAATGGACATCCTTTGAAAGTAATTTAAACAATGGCAGAGCTATCTTACTAAAATTTTCAATAAATCTACGATAATAGCCTGCATACCCTAGAAAGCTTCTCACGTCTGTTTGAGTTGTTGGTTTAGATAGATTTACAATGATGTGAATTTTGGCAAGATCTACTTTTATTCCAGATGAAGAAATGTCATGTCCTAAAACTATCCCTTCAGTTATCATCATAAAACACTTTTCATTGCTAAGGGAAAGATGGGATTCAACACACCTTTTTAAAATTTTCTCCAAGTTTGATAAGGAATCTTCAAAGGAATTTCCATGCACAGAAAAATCATCCATATAGACTTCAACACATTCATGAATGAGATCTGCAAAAATGGCCAAGACTGCTCTCTGAAAGGTAGCTAGGGCATTACATAAGCCAAAAGGTAAAACCTTGTAGGCATATGTTCCCCAGGGACATGTAAAGTAGTTTTGTCCTGGTCCTCTTTTGCAATGCTAATTTGATTATACCCACTAAAACCATCTAGAAATGAAAAATATTTCTTCCCAGCTAGGGCATCTAGCACTTAATCAATAAATGGAAATGGGAAATAATCTTTTCGTGTTGCCTTGTTTAACTCTCTGTAATCTACACATATCCGCCATTTGCCATTTTTCTTAGGAACAACAACTAAGGGAGAAACCCATTGGCTGTCAGAGATAGGGTAGATAAATCCGACCTTTAATAACTTCTGCATTTCTTCCTTAACTATCTCTTTTAGTATGGGGTTCATTCTACGTTGAGGTTGTCCGAGAGGTATGATTTTATCATCTGTGTAAATGTGGTGAGTACATGTTTCGTGATGAATTACTGGCATGTCAATGTATTCCTAAGCAAATGCATGAGAATATTTATTCAGTAAGGCAATCAACTATTCTTCCTGTGATGTGGTAAGATGTGCACTGATTTTAAAGTGTTTTCCTGGACTGATTTCAACTGTTTTGCTTTGGACATCAATGATTGAATGAACATTAAAAATATCATGAAGTGCTAATGCTAAAGAATGTACTATGCAATTTTCATGAAAATTCTGTCGCAAAACATGATCTGTGATAGCATACTGAATGTCTCTTAATTCCTCAGAAATATCAGGTTCAGCAATGAAGTAATCTAGCAAATCCTTGTTGTTTTCTTCTTGAAAATCAAAGAATTGATTGATACTGACAGGCTGAATTATTTCTTCTTCCTGTTCTTTGGTCTCATTAATCCATGATAAATGGTCTGATACAGAAGATCGCTGGGCAGAAGGATAAAGTGTGATTTTTTTTCTCTCTGTCCCATGTGAAATGAGCATGCTTCCTGACCTACACCCTATAAAAGCATCAACTCTTTCCAACCAGGGTCTACCAAGAATCAATGGATGCCCTCCTAAATTATACTTTGGCTGCAACACTATGAAATCTACAGGATACTCCCAGGAATCTAAAGAAACGATGATATCTTCTAAGATCCCTTCAGGTGTGATTTTAGACCTGTCAGCTAGTTCTAAAACTGTAGTGGTTGGTCTGAGATTTTTCAAGTGTAGATATTCCATTGTTTCTAGTGTCATGACATTGATAGCAGCACCTAAGTCAATTAGTGTTTTTGGAATTGAAAAATTGTTGACAGTTATTGTGACCATTGGGATTCCCGGATCAACGTATTTTTCAATAAAAACAGTGTTAGACATTAATCCTACTAATTTTCCTACCACATGAATTGTTGGTGGATCCTTCCTTCTCTTATTGAGACATAATTCCCTAACTGCTTTCATATAGATTGGAATATCCTTTATAGCTTGCAGTAGGGGAATTTTGACACATACGTTGGTTAACTCATTCAAAACATCAAAATCAGGTAGGGAAATTGAAAGTTTTTCCTCGACCAACCTCTCTGGAAAGGGAGGTATGTGAGGTACTAATTTTTTCCCTTTTTGACTGTGATTTTCTGACTGTGAATTTTCTATATTTGATTTTTTGGAGTTTTCTCATTTTCTGCTTGTTCTTCTAAAATAACAAGAGATTCTTTTTGTAAAGTTTTTCCAGATCTTAAGTTGATATTTTGAAGTGGGAGGATTGAGTAGGGGAGTGCCATTCCTTCATCAACATTATACATGGGTTTATCCATTTTATTATTTGGATTTGGTATTGGCTGGGCTAGCAATTGTGTTGGTGGAGGTGGAGGTTGGTTGGATGGCAATTGAAGTTGTTGAGGTTGTTGGCCTAGTTGGGGAGAAAGATTGGGTTGTTGGAAAAATGGGGCTTGATTCTGCTGGTATTGGGGATATGCAAAAGGTTGTTGATAAGGCTGTGGGTAGGCCTATTGGTATGTCTAGTTACCATGAGTATACCCTCGCCAGTTTGGAGCAGGTTGGGCTTGTTGTTGTTGTTGAGGAGACCAAGTTTGCCAGGGCATGGGTGCACTCCATGAATTTTGAACAGGAGTTTGATAATTTGAATGAAACTGTTGCATAGGATCTTGAGACATACCTGAAAATCGTGTCTACCAAGGTATTCGTTGTCCCATAAAATAGAGAGGCTCCATGCTTTGATTCTCCTCCATTCGGGCTACCTGCAATTCTTTCAATCTGGGGAAATCATTAGTTTTATGGTTTTCAGTACATAAACCACACATTTGAACAGTATTTAGAGGGCATTCTCTTAATGGATGTTTCTTTCTACATTTAGGGCAGGAAATAGACATGGCTTGATCTTGTTGGTCTTGTTGGTCTTGTCTTTTCTTGGTTTTTGATGTTTTGACCTCTGTTCCCAAGGTACTCAATAAATCAGTCTTAAAATCTTTTAACAAGTTCCCAAGTTCAGCTCTGGATATGCCACTGGTTGCAGATTTTGTTACTTTGAAAGTTGCATCCCTCTTTCCATTTCTGGCTTTTCCTCTATAATACTTCTGACATAAGTCTTTAATCTCTTTGAATGGTAGATAGGACATGTCACCTTTTCCCATAACATTCAAAATATCCAGATATTCTTCTTTTATTCCTTTCAAAAAGATTGCACGAGTGATCTCAGGTGTCAAAGAATTGTATTTAGACTTCTGCAAGTTATATGAGAATCTTTCAAGATACTCTTCCAAGATCTCATCCTCCTATTGAAACATTCTAAAAATATCATCTTTTGAATCTTTTGATCTACAGTAAGCTTGGTATTTCCTAAGAAATTTTTTTCTCATATCATCCCAATTGGTTATTGAATTCTCTCCTAGCCCCATGAACCATTTCAATGCAGCTGCCTCAAGGGTAGCAGGGAAGAGACGAAGTTTGTGGGTGTCATCAGTATATCCATAAGTACGACATAAGATATCAAATTCAAATAAGAAAGAGTCTGGGTCTTCATAAGTCATGGCATAGAAATTTGGTAGAACAGATGGTGGAATGTTTTTCATTCTCACCTCTTCTCCTAGGATGATGCTAGTGTCCAAGATGGGAAATTTAAAGGTGGCTTCTTGATCTTCTTCTGCTCTGTCATATCCTCTTTCTTCTCCCCTTTCATGTCTTCTTTCTTCCCTCAGTTTACTTTCACGTTCTAACCTTCTTTCATACTCCCTTTGTTGTTCTACAGTTGGCCCTTTTAATGTTTCTCCTTCATCCATTTCTCTTCGTTTATTTTCAATCTCCATCCTATGTTCGTATTCCCTACATTGCTCGAAGGTGAGTCCTACTTTCTTAGATGTTTCCTCTTAAGTCATTTCAAAAGTATCAACAATTGTAATGAATCCTTTTTTATCAGTTAAAGAAGTTCTTGTTACTTCTATTTTTGGGGGGTTTTTGATAAATCTTCCTTTTTCGTCTCTTTGTCTCGACATAAAACTAAAACCTACTCTGTGTTTTTGAATTTTTTTAATAAGAGAACTAAGGTTCTTAAGTCTACTTCTAGAATGCCTCCCCGGCAATAGCGCCAAAATGTTGGGTTCTAATCTACAGGTGTAAACTAGACCTTCAGTTTAAATCAATCCGGAGTTTGTAAAACTTAGAGGCATATCCCAAATATAGGGATCAGTCCTAGACTTAGTCGAGAATCCAGTTGCTCATGAAATAAACCTAAAATATGCTAGAATGTTGACGATTAGAAACACAAAATCCCCCTTACAGAATTAACTTCGTTTGGTTTTCTAATCTACTCAACAATTCGTTCATGAAACATTCTGTAGCTAAAATCAAATAGAAACTTAGATTTTTAACAAGTGAATTACAATGTTCAATATGTTTACTGTTGGAAATAATCAACTATTGATTTCTTTTACAAGAAAAATTATTCACAGTGTTTATCTATTCTCAACAGTCTTGATATCAAGCTTTGGAAATGAAATCGAAACTACTCCTGCAACGTTTAACCATTCAATCCTGAATAAAACTCATAACCCTATACTCTAATGGATTCAGTGCAGATATAATTTAACTCGAACTATAATGCATGAATTATCTATTGAAAAAAAACTCTACTCGATACCTTTAATCATACTAAGACGCAGTAAGGAAAAGTATGTGTGCAGGTTCGGTAATGGGGGGCCTCCAATGCTCCACTCACACACACGCAGGAAAGATTCACAAGATTTTAATACTCAATCACTTCATTATCCAAGCACAGTTCATACGCAGTGAAATTTCCAGAAATTCTCAGATTCTTAATTCAAAAATATATGTCTATCATCCAGAGCGTTTTCCTCTTTCAAAACAACTAGTTATACAACTCGTTTCTGAACTGAAACGCTATATCTATGGAAAATTAATGATGACATCAGAAATAACAATCTTCCTCTATTCGAAATCACCCATCATCTCCAAGAAAATAGGCTAGATCGCTAGAAAATCGAACTGCCCTGTTTTTATGCTAGATGACTGCACAGGTGGTCATCGTTGACTAGCATTGACTCGCCACCTGTGAGAAACATACCACAAGTTTGTTAGAAGTTTAACCATCCTTGGATATTGAGGATCTTCTTGCACTCTTTAGTTTGTGCCCAGCTGGCCTGCAAGTATCCAACCTGGGAGAAATTACGGGAAGTTAGCACATTCTGTAATTTTGAATAAAATCTTAATTTAAATGCCTTAAAAATCTCATAATTCAATTTATTAAGAAGCAACGACATTTATACCTTTGACCAAAGTTTTGTGGATGAAATTAAGGTTTTATGGATCAAGTATGAAGGTTTATGGAGAAAATTGGAAGGTATTTAGATGGCAAAATAGGTGAAAAATGGTGCCCAACACTGCCTATGCTGAGGAAGAAGAGATCCGTGCTTAGATCGTAAAGGAGAAAATTGTTGCTTGTGTGAAGAATATCAATTGCTGAAATACCCATCCACATGAGATTACATTGGATATGAGGAAAATCCGTCCACTCATCCTGTCCAAGACCCAAGAAACTGAAAGTCGTGGAGAAAAGAGTTGTCACTTGGAGAACCATGGATCTGGTAAAGGATCTATTGTGTGCTCCATCCTGATAAAGTTTGCAAAGACACAAAATAGAGCGAAAACACAAAGGGCATATTCATGGCCTTCTCACTATTAAGCACACATATATATAGTTTCACATAAGACAAAAACCACTTGCTAATACTATGGGCCAGTGAATACCATGGGTCAACTAATGTCTTAGTCAACAACCAACTCAACTAACTTAGGACCTGTTAGTGATATTATCAGCCGAAAGGAAGTCCGTCTCCAGATCGAGAGAGTAAATGTCAGAGAGACGAATTAGAGAAGCATAAGCCATGTATAAAGCAGAGTATTTCATGCCATAGCAGCCAAAGGGTAAGTGGTCGAGGATCAGAGGGGATTGGCACGAGCTAGCTTAATGTAGACACAGTCAGGATTCTCAAACGCTCTTCTTTCTGTTTAGCCCAGATGGTCCCTAAGAGAATACCACTATTGACACATGTCGGCTTTAGGGATATTTAGGGACCTCAAGGAGATATCAGTAGACCACTGTCTGAGGGCCCTGAAACCACCTAGCTGTCACGGTTGTTTGAAAATTTGTGAAGCAGCTAACAAGAAGGCTGTGTGTCAAGCGGGACCCATCTCAAAGAACTTGCATCTTTCTGGCGTGGATCTCTAGATTCCTGACTATACATCAACGGTCAGAAAGACCTCAGGGGGTTGAAGCCACTGATTTAAAACCATTGTTTCCATGTGGCACTCCCAGGATCATTCATGGGTCTTGGAGTAAGTTTATAGGACCACTTTTCAAGGAACTTGAATACCGTCAATGGTTTTCTATCTTGTCATCTTCGCCTGTCGCTTTGAAGTGACCCTCTCCAGTAATCATTGACGTCGCCGACACCATATGAGCTATAGTTCATTCTCAGCGTGTGAAGCTCAAAAAGTTGGTGAGGCAATTATTGCAGTAGTATAGGCTCACCCACCAAGGATGGTCCAGATGGCTCTATAAATACCCCAGGTTGGCTTCTCTGGCATTTAAAGCTCCTATACTTCACTAGTCCGGAGCTCGAATCCGAATAGGTGCATATTGTTCCTAACCAATTAGCATGGTTTTCTCCATGGTTCATTTCATTTTGAGAGGAGGGTCACTAGGAGAACTGAGAGTTCGAAAGACCAGCGTCCATGAGCAGCCTCCAGATGTACACCCACCAACAGCTAGATGGGAAAAACCCGAGGTCTCATCCAAGATGTCTAAGGAAGGTTCATCTATTTCGTCAATTCAAATGGAGATGGGCCTTCTGTATGCAAGAGCACAGAAGAAGGGGATATGCCATTCCCAATGAAAGATGATCAGATGATGGGGTAGTAGCACCTGAGCAGTCCTAATGAAGAAGTATCTACATCAGGTCCTGTTCCACAACTCGGCATCAAAGTTAAGCTTTTGTCCCATCGAAAGCAGGATCCGAGAGCAAAGGGATTGGATGGGATGAAAGAATGAAGCAACAGAGTGGTATGGTTGCAAATACATCTCCATCAGGCCATAGGCGATCTAGCTAGTTTGTAAGAGGTTCTTTGCAGCTCTGAAAGACGTTACGTCGTTCATACCTTACATTTTAAGGTGATGCGAACTTTGTCTAGCCAAACGTACTACTTTGTTTAGCAAAGTGGTACCGATTCATGGACATGAGGGTGACCAGTTATTTCCCTATGACTGATATTGTAACAAACTCTGTTAAGGAGTATAAACCAAAAATTTAAGCTGTTGAGCTGAACAGATTGTAACACATTCTGTTTAGATAGTAGGAAGGCTATATCTAGCCAAGTAGGCAGTAGCGAAAGGGTTGACTCTCTTATGTAAGAAGTATTACTTCTATGTTGGATAGTTGATCAATACAAAGGAAACATATTATTTCCCTATCTTGGAGCTTGATGGATTCAAAGTTTTGATGTGCACAGTTAGTATCTTCTATTGTTTTTCATCTCTTCCGTTTATGTATGATCTACAGAGCTGTTATGAGTTTATATGAGTGCTTATGATTAAATTTATTTCTTCTGTTGTGATTAGTAATTGGAGTATTCATGCTGGTTTATCTTAAAGTTATACCCTCATATTATTCAGTGTTTTTATGTGTCTCATTTTGTAAAGACTGTTGAATTCCTCTCTCAGGCTCAATATGTCATTCTGTAAATGTGAAATAAAGATTTACTTTCACAGTACCTTTATCTTGCACCATTCCATTTTCCATTTGCTACTCAAAAGTCCGATTTGTTGGCACATTGAAATACTGCCCATTAACCTTTCAAGATCAGAATTCTACATTGTTCCTATCATTTATTTTGTGATTTAGTAAAGTTTTCAGAAGTGATTATTGATGCCTAGGCACAATTCTAAAAAACAGCTTTAGAACGTCTCTGGGACTAACATCTTTTTTGGCGTTGTTTTCGAGGACGCAATCAAGAAGATAGATCTTCCTTGGGTATAATGACAATATTATATGCTCTCAATTTCCTTGTGGATGAAATTGCGATGCAAACTGTGATCCACTTGGAAACTCCACAATAGCAAACCTGGCATCTGGACAAAGACACACTCGCCAGAACCCTAGCCACGAAGAATTTGTTGCCCTTGAATATTCAGTCTCTTGGAGACATAAACGTGGAAGATACCAATCTACTTCACCAAGTTATCAGTGAAGCTTCCCCTCCCCTTTGTTTGGACCAAAGTTTCCCGAGTCTGAATTTATTGTCCGAACCCTTGATAACAAACCTTTTCATCAATATCCTCATACTCCTTTTGATTTTCCGAGCTTTCAAAATATCTTGGTTGTAGACGAGGACCTTGTAGCTCATACTACTCCACCCAAACCCCTCACCACCGCACAGGCATAGATTCCAAATGTCATCCATTCTATGTCGGGAGGAGGAGGCGGAGGGCCGCCACCACTACCAAGAACACCAAGATGGGTGGCAAGTCGGCACGGGCCCTTGCAGTTACCCACACCCTTGAATGATATGCCTACCCATTACCGGAAGCTACTACCAAAGTATGATGGCAGCAGAGGGACATCCTCCAAAGACCATGTGGATCAATTTCAATATTTCACAGATAAAATCCTGATCGAGCACAATGATGTATTCATGAGAATTTTCGCTCAGTCACTGGAAGGAGAGGCCAGAAAGTGGTTCAGATCTTTACCTAATGCCTCCATTAGCACTATGGAAATCTTGGAATCTACCTTTGTCAAGAAGTGGGGAGTTAAATGGGACCATTTATATTATTTGACAGAGTTCTCTACCCTAAAGAAAAGTCCCTCTTAAAACGTGGTCGATTTCACAAGGAGATTTAACAAACAGTATTTCAGAATCGCCAAGGACATTCGTCCTACTAAAGCCATATCTTGGGTCACTTATGCAACTGCCTTCCCTTCAGATTTCTCCATAATTTTAGGGGAAAGAAGACCAGTCTCACTCAACGATATGTAGGATGATTCCATTAACCTTGAAGGAAATCTAAGAGCCGGAGGTAAGATTAAAATGACTAGTGATGTTGAACCCAAAGACAAAGGGAAGGCCAAGGAGGAAGGGATATCTTCAGAGATTAGAGACTCCCAATATGCAAAGATCGATGAGATGACCTGCATCATCAAGAACCTGTCAAATAAGGTCACTAGAATGGAATTGGAGGGTGGTATCCCTAATAGACAGTCTCCTCCTTGTCCTCCTAACTAGTTCAGAAGACCTTTCAATCCACAAATGGCATATAGAGAGAAAAGAAACGATGAACAACCACCCAGGCCTCCTATTCGCGAAAAAGAGAACAATCTGGTCGATATCGCTACGGAAGAAGGTTATGAAGATTTTGAAGAGAAGCTGAATTGTGTGGAAGAAGATTCCCACCTAATGCACCTTACTAGAGAGGACTATGAGAGTTCGCTATTGTATGAAGAAGACGACCTAGAACTTTTGTATTCCCAAGAAAGTGATGAGTTCCATGAAGATCATCTTGTTTTTTGTAGCTCTCAGCCTGAAAAGACACAAAAGAAATACAATTTAAGACCAAGGCTAGAAGCGAGGCACAAGCAAAGTGGACTTATCCCTAGAAGATCGCCACAGAAGTCAGCCCAAGCAAAACCCTCTCAAGCGGCCTCTTTGCGCAAAGAAAAGAACCTCCCTAAAGATAAAGAAGCTGAAACCATGATCCCAAACATCCTAAATCAGCCAATTTTAATCCCCCATAAGAGAATAGAACCAATCCTTAGAGAAGGGCATGCCTCTTTCAATTTCGAACAAGAGCTGAACAAATTAAAGATAGCGGTTCCATTGACTAAGTTGATAAGAAATCATATGTACCAGGGCCAGATCGACAAAATGTTGCAATGGGCCAAAAGCATTGATCAACAAGATTCCATAAATCTTAATGATGAAGCTCCCTCTTTTCAGTGTGGTCCATGCATAGATAGTAAAGAAGAGCCCACTGCCCTGTTCTATGTCACCCTGAATGTACATGAGAAAATCCTACACAACTGTATGTTGGATTCTAAGGCATCTCACAATTTAATGCCAAAAGTCATCATGGAACAGTTAGGACTGAAATCACCAGGCCTTACCATGACCTTTATAGTTTTGATTCCAGAAAGGTAAAGTGCATCGGGATGATAAAAGACATGGTGGTCACTCTCTCTCAGATACCAGCTAAAAGCGTAATGATGGATGTGGTGGTAGCAGATGTTCCAGCTAAATATGGTATGCTCCTGTCAAGAAGTTGGGCTAAAAATCTAGGAGGAACCATGCAGATGGACATGAAGTATGCTACGATACTCGTTTTTTCCGGATAAACCAGGCGATTATATAGAAAATCCATGTTCGCCTATGTTATAAGTGACCAAGATAGTCCCATGAATTATCCTATATACACTGCTGATGAGAACATGGATTGCTATAGACTATCAGCAGGTGCCCCAACCGAAGAAGAGATCGTGCATGCTCAAGCGATAGAACTAGTAGCTGAACATGTCTAGGACCAAGTCTGGAAACTCTTTTTCAATGGAGCTTCCACCAAAAATGAATCCGGAGCAGACGCAGTTTTGAAATCACCATTGGGGGATGAAATTAGCTTGTCTTACAAGCTACATTCCGACACCACCAATAATGTTGTCGAGTATGAAGCATTCGTCCTCAGTCTCCGAGCAGCAAAAGACTTAGGAATTATTAAGCTGGCGGTTTTCGGAGACTCTGAGCTCGTGGTAAATAAAATTAAAAATGTTTATCAGACTAAGCATCCCAGACTCAGAGCATAATGCAATATGGCTTGGGATCTTATTGAGAACTTATTTGATGCTTTTAACATTACTTTTGTTCCTTGAGAAGAAAATCAACAGGCCGATGCTTTGGCCATGATGGCCAGCGCTTTCCACCCTCCCAAAAAGCCAAAGCTAAACTATGAAGTTGAAGAGAGATATTGTCCCTCCATTCCCAACAACGTTAAGAGTTGGTAGGTTTTTGAAGATGACCAACAAATTAAGCGCTTTTTGCAACTGGTTGGAGAATTCTCAAATACAGAAGTAGATAAGGATTTCGAAAAGGAAGAAGGAAGTGATTTGCAGGAAATAGATGCTAAAGGATCTAAATTCATACAACAAGTCACTAGTTATAAGGTTCTGCAATTGAAAAAAAAATTATTCTTAAAGGCCTTGTCCCATTAGAGTAGTTGTTCGACAAAAATGATGTCCCGGTCACACCAGGAATACAGCCAACCACTGAGGCTATGCAGTAAGTAAATCTTGGTACTGTGGAAGATCCCAAGTTCATTAAACTGTCTGAGTCCCTTACGAGCGAGAAGAGGAAAAGGTATGAGGAATTGTTTAAATACTATGCACATGTGTTTGCATGGAAGTATGAGGACCTCAGAACCTATGATACTACCATAATACAATATAGGATCCCTTTAAAGCATGATGCTAGGCCTGTAAAACAAAAGTTGAGGTAGGTAAACCCCATCCTGCTGCTAGTGATTGAAAAGGAAGTAAGGAAGCTTCTTGACGCAAAGATCATTATCCCTTTGAGATATTCGGAATGGGTGGATAACCTAGTCCCAGTCAGAAAAAAGAATGGAGAGATTTGGCTATGCGTCAATTTCAAGAAATCTGAATAAATGCTCATTGAAGGACAACTACCCCTTGCCCAAAATGGACCATATTCTACAAAAGGTGGTAGGATCGACTCGAGTGTCTATGATGGATGGGTTCTCAGGCTATAACTAGGTAGTAATGCACCTTGATGATCGGGAAAAGACAACCTTCACTACACCATGGGGACCGTTCATGTAGGACAAAATGCCTTTCGGCCTTATGAATGTCGGGGAAACATTCCAAAGGACCATGGATATAGCGTTCATAGGTGAAAAAGACAGATTCATTGTTATATACCTGGATGACATGACAATTTTTTCTAAATCTGACCAGGAGCACCTTTAGCACTTAAAGTAGACTTTCGAGAAATGTAGAAAGTATGGCCTGTCTCTCAATCCAAAGAAGTCCTTTTTTTCCATGACGAAAGGAAAGTTGCTTGGTCATATTGTTTCCAAAGACAACATGGGGATAGACCCATAAAGAGTAGCTGCTATCAAACTGATCGATCTCCCACGAAACAAAAAGGAGGTACAATCTTTCATTGGTAAAATAATTTTTTTACGAAGATTTATCCCTAACTTTGCTAAAATAATGAAAGAAATCATTGACATGCTGAGAAAAGATGCTGAGATAAAATGGACCATAGCTGCCAGAAATTCTTTCAAACAGATAAAGAACTCCCTGGGAGAAGCGCCTATTTTGACTAGCCCGGACTGCACCAAGGATTTCCTAATATTTTCCTTTGCCTCTGAAGTTACTATTGCAGCAGTCCTTTTACAAAAAAATCAGGAAGGGCATGAACAACCCATTTCCTTCTTCATCCAAGCCCTGAGAGATGCAAAATTAAAATATAGTACAATGGAGAAGCAGGGTTATGCACTGGCTAAAGCACTCAAGTCTTTCAGGAGTTACGTTTTTCATTCCAAGATCATTGCTCATGTCCGGGGGAGTACCATTAAAGATATCTTATGTCAACTTGATAGTGAAGGGAGAAGGGGAAAATGGATTTCCAAGATCCAGGAATATGATATGGAGATCAAAACCACTAAGTTGGTAAAAGGATAGGGGTTAGCTAAACTGCTGGCAGAATCAAATTATCAAGCCCTAGAGATAAATTTGATTGATGAACTTTTTGAGTAAGGAAATGAGGAGGGTCAATAGAACCTTCCTGATTGTGTAGCCAAGAAGTTTATAAATTCAGAATGGTACAGGGATATAGTCTACTATTGGAGCATATTACTTATCCCTCCGAAATGGAGAAAGCCAAGATACGATCCCTCAAACTTAAAGCGGTCAAATACTGTATTTTGGATGGTTATCTTTTCTGGAAAGACCCACTAGGAATCCTGCTCAATTGCATTGTTGAAGAGGAGATTGAGGGAATAATTAATGAATTTCATAAAGGCATGTGTGGGGGACATCATGCATGGAGAGCAACTACTCATAAGATATTGTGAGTGGGCTATTTCTGACCCACTCTATTTACTGATACCAACAAGATCATCAAGGCATGCAAGGAGTGTCAGATGTTTGCCGAAAAACTAAAACTACAACCGTTGCGTTTAAAACCCATTAGGGTGGAAGCGCCTTTCCAGTAGTGGGGCCTTGATTTTATCGTGGAGATAAATACTCACTCTAGTGGCCAGCATCTATGGATTCTCATAGCCACTGATTACTTTACAAAAGGGGTGGAAGTTATTCCCACCAAGAATGCAAATGACTCAGTAATCATAAAATTCCTAGAGGAAAATATCTTGGCAAGGTTTGGTTGCCCAAGGAAAATACTTACGGATAACGCTCCAATGTTCAAGTCATATAAAATGCTGAATTTTTACCAAAATTATAATATTGAATTGATCCATTCAACGGCATACTACCCATAGGGAAATGGCCTGGTTGAATCCTCCAATAAGATTTTGGTCACTATTATTAAGAAAATGCTCAGCACAAACAAAAAGGCCTAAGACTCCCATTTAAAATTTGCATTATGGGAAGATAGAATCAGTGTCAAAAGGGCTATAGGCACTTCTCTATTTTAGTTGGTATATGGAAAGTAGGTTGTTCTCCCTATCCAGTTTGGCCTCCCAGTGATGAAGCTGCTAGAACCAGAAAACGAGGAGCCTGACGATATGGAAAGAAGAATTCAACAATTGATAGAAAGTCAGTAGGTTGGGGAGCAACTAGATGACTCCACCAAAATATACCAGGACAAGATGAAAGCAAATTTTAACCGAAGGGCGGTTTCCTGATATTTTCAACCCAGATATATGGTTATGAAATGGGATGCTAGAAGAGAGCCAAAGTCTAAACACAGGAAGTTCGATAACCTATGGCTGGGTCCTTTCAAAATCGTCGCAGTTTAGGACAACAACACATATGAGCTTGCTCAACTAAGTGGTGAAATTTTTGGGAACCCTGTGAACAGGAGATTCCTAAAAATGTTCTTTCATTACTAAGTTCTATATATTACCCTGTGAATGAGACCGTTGTATCATATTTGTAACATATTTTTATTTTATTTTCTATTCTTTGAAAAGTTATGAGAAGTTTTGAATCCTATTCTCTCACTATTTTTCTATAGTTATGTTTCTATTTTGAACAGTCTTGACTCCATAACCCAATGGTATAAAAGGCACTGGTCTACTGTTCTTAGCCTCTCCTAGAAGAAAGAGGCTATCCCCGCTAAAGCCAATGTTAGTGATATTATCAGCCGAAAGGAAGTCTGTCTCCAGATCGAGAGAGTAAATGTCAGAGAAACGAATTAGAGCAGCAGAAGGCACGTAGAAAGTAAAGTATTTCATGCCATAGCAGCCAAAAGGTAAGTGGTCGAGGATCATATGGGATCAACATGAGCTAGCTTAATGTAGACGCAGTCAGGATTCTCAGACACGCTTCTTTCTGCTTAGCCCAGATGGTCCTTGAGAGAAAACCACTATTGACACATGTCGACTTTAGGGATATTCAGGGACCTCAAGGCGGTATCGGTAGACCACTATCCGAGGGACCTGAAACCACCTAGCCATCATGGCAATTTGAAAATTCGCGAAGTAGCTAACAAGAAGGTCGTGTGTCAAGCCGGACCCATCTCAAGGAACTTGCATCTTTCTGGCGTGGATCTCTAGATTCTCGACTATAGATCAATGGTCAGAAAGACCTCAGGGGTTTGAAGCCACAAGAAGTTTACCATGCTCAGTTTGCCCCTGATTTAAAATCACTGTCTCCATGTGGCACTCCCTGGATCATTTAGGGATCTTGGAGTGGGTTTCCGAGACCACTTTTCGAGGAACCTGAATACCGTCAATGGTTTTCTGTCTTGTCATCTTCGCCTATCACTTTGAAGTGACCCTCTCCAGTAATCATTGACGTTGCCGGCACCATACGAGCTACAGTTCACTCTCAGCATGCGAAGCTCGAAAAGGTGGTCAGGAAATTATTGTAGCAGTACAGGCTCGCCCACCAAGAATGGTCCAGATGGCTCTATAAATACCCCAAGTTGGCTTCTATGGAATTTCAAAGCTCCTGTATTTCACTAGTCCAGAGCTCAAAGCCGAATAGATGCATATTATTCCTAACCAATAAGCACAGTTTTCTCCATGGTTCATTTCATTTCGAGAGGAGAGGCTCACCAGGAGCAATGAGAGTGTGAACGACCAGCGTTCATGAGCATCCTGCAGATGTACACCCACCAACAACCAGAAGGGAAAAACCTGAGGTCTCATCCTATATGTATAAGGAACGTTCATCTATTTCGTCAGTTCAAATGGAGATGGGCCTTCCATATGCAGGAGAACAGAAGAAGGGGATATGCCGGTCCCAGCGAAAGATGATCAGATGATGGGGTAGTATCACCTGAGTAGTCCTAATGAAGTAGTATCTACATCAGGTCCTGTTCCACAACTCGGCATTAGAGTTAAGCTTCCATCCTGTCAAAAGCAGGATCCGAGATCAAAAGCCTTGGATGGGATGAAAGTATGAAGCAACAGAGGTCTGTAAAGCAGCATTCATCAGTGGTGTGGTCGCAGCTAAGTCTCCATCAAGCCGTCGGCAGTCCAGCTAATGTGTAAGAGGTTCTTCACAGCTCTAAAAGACGTTACATCATTGATACATCAGATTTTAAGGTGATGCAAACTTCGTCTAGCCAGACGTACTACTTTGTTTAGCAAAGTGGTCCTGGGTCATGGTCATGAGGGTGACCAGTAATTTCCCTATGACTGAAATTGTAACAAACTCTGTTAAGGAGTATAAACCGAAATTTTAAGCTGTTGATCTAAACATATTGTAACAAATTCTGTTTAGATAGTAGGAAGGCTATATATAGCCAAGTAGGGAGTAGCCAAAGGGTTGGCTCTCTTATGTAAGAAGTATTACTTCTATGTTGGATAGTTGATCAATACAAAGGAAACATATGATTGCTCTATCTTAGAGCTTGATGGATTCAAATTTTTGATGTGCATAGTTAGTATCTTTTGTTTTTTTTCATCTCTTCCATTTATGTATGATCTGCAGAGCTATTCTGAGTTTATATGAGTGCTTATGCTTAAATTTATTTCTTTTGTGGTGATTAGTAATTGGAGTATTCAGGTTGATTTACCTTGAAGTTATACCCTCATATTATTCAGTGTTGTTTTGTGTCTCATTTTGCAAAGACTGTTGAATTCCTCTCTCAGTCTCAATACATCATTCTATAAATGTGAAATAAAGATTTACTTTCACAGTACCTTTATCTTGCACCATTCCATTTTCCATTTGCTACTCAAAAGTCTGATTTCTTGGCACATTGAAATACTACCCATTAACCTTTCAAGATTGGAATTCTACACTGTTTCTATTATTTATGTTGTGATTCAGTAAATTTTTCAGAAGTGATTAATGATGCCTAGGCACAGTTCTAAAAAACTGCTTTATACGTCTCTGGGACTAATAGGACCATTGACTTAACTAACTAACCAACTTGACAATGAGATTCAACTCTTAACACACCCCCTTAATCTCAAGTGGGATGGTGTGGTCAGCACTATCAATGTATAAGTGCTTCCTCTGAAACTCAAATGTAGATGTACCCAAAGGTTTGGTAAACATATCAACTAGCTGCTCGTTAGAGCCATAAAACATCAAACTGATTTCTCCATTATTGACTAACTCACGTATGAAGCGATAGCGAGTGTCAATGTGTTTACTCTTCCTATGAAATACATTATGTTTAGAAAACTGTACAGCAGAATTGTTGTCACAATATATGGCTGTTGGTTCTGTTTCTATATGTCCCATGTCCTTCAAGAGTCTTATGAGCCAAACTGCATGGCAGGCTACTGTAGTTGCTATAATATATTATGCTTCTGCTGAAGACATGCTCACAATAGGCTATTTCTGAGAATCCCAAGAAATAAGACTGGTACCAAGATGGAAAGCGTAACTGGATGTGCTTTTCCTATCATCAATACTACCTGCAAAATCACTGTATGTGTACCCTGTGAGAGTACAGTCCTGTGAATGAGTGTACCAAATTCCATAATCAATTGTACCTGCAACATATCTCAATAGTCTTTTTCCAACTTTTTAGTGACAGTCTTTCGGAGATTCCATGAATCTAGAAATAAGACTAAAAGCATACATCAAATCAGGTCTAGTAGCAGTCAAATACATTAAACTACCTACTAATCTTTTGTGAAGTGTAGAATTTACTGCTGGTCCTTCATCATTCTTGCTTAACTTGGTTCCTGTAGCAATGGGATCTTCTACTGGTTTACATTTATCCATTTTGAATCTCTGCAGAATGTCAGTAGCATAATTACGCTGACAGATGAAGATCGATTTTCACTTTGATCAACTTCTAGACCAAGGAAAAACTTCAGAAGACCAAGATCAGTCATCTCAAACTCCTTTTTCATGATTTCCTTAAACTCTTCTAGCATCAAATTTCCAGTGTAGATCATATCATCAACATAAAGACAGACAAGTAAAATGTTACCATGCTGATCTGTTTTAACATATAGAGTAGGTTCATTGATGCTTTTGTTGAACCCATTGTTGATGAGATAAGAGTCAATTCTGCTGTATCAAGCTCTTGGAGCTTGTTTGAGACCATACAAGGCCTTTTTCAGCTTACATACCTTGTGTTCTTGACCTTTGATAGCATAGCCAGGTGGTTGATCTACATAGACTTCTTATTCAAGTATGCCATTCAGAAAGGAAGATTTCACATCCATTTGGTAAACAGGCCATTGGTTTTGAGCTGCTATTGCAAGTATAGCTCTCATGGTGTCCATCCTTGCTATTGGAGCAAAGGTTTCATCATAGTCTACACCATATTGCTATGAAAAACCTCTTGCAACAAGCCTTGCCTTGTACTTTTCTATCTCTGATTTTTCATTCAACTTGGTCTTATAGACCCATTTTACACCAATGCAGCTTTTATCCGATGGGAGATCAACTAGATTCCAAGTCTAATTCCTCTCAATAGAATCAATCTCTTCATTCATTGCTTGGATCCACTGTGGATCTTTTGCTACTTCTTCAAAACATGTGGGATGACATGAAAATAGTGCATACTATAGCTGCTCATCAATGACAAGAGTATGATCATATAACTCCCTTAAGCTTCTGGTTCTCTAGTTCTGTAGTGGATTGTCTCTTGGTGTCCCTTCTTACTACTGCTATTGCACCTCAAGTCTGGGAATTCTGAGTGGTTCTGGTTGTACTAGACTATCAGTTTGTTGAATGTCTATTGTATCAGTCTAGCATTTATCTCCCATAAATTTGACATCTATGCTCACCACTACTTTCATGGTGACAGGATTATATAGCTTATAGGCTTTCTGCTATTCACTATAGCCTGTGAAAATACACCTTTCACTCTTCTTTTCCAACTTCTTCCTTAACTAATCAGGTATGTGTGTGAATGCAACACATCCAAATATCCTGAGATGTGAGACACTAATCTGAGTGCCACTCCATGCTTCTTCAGGTATCTTGTCTTTGACACTGACTGTGGGAGATCTATTCAGTAGATATATTGAACATGCAACAGCTTCTGCCCAATAATCATCAGATAACTTCTTGTATGCCAACATACTTCGGGCTGTGTTCATGATGGTTCGATTCTTCTATTCTGCAACTCCATTCTACTGTGGAGTGTATCTTGTGGTGTAATGGTGTTGGAATCCATGGTGCTTACATAACTCTGCAAAATCATGAGAGACATACTCACCTCCGCTGTCTGATATGAGTATTCTGAGTGGTTTACCTGACTTCTTTTTAGTCAATGCTTTAAACTCTTTGAATATGGAGAAAGCTTCTGACTTATTTCTGAGAAAGTAAATCCAGACTTTCCTGCTATAGTCATCAATAAATGTTAAGAAGTACAGACTTCCTCCTATAGACTGGGTTTGTGTGGGTCCACATAGGTCTGTGTGAACAAGTTCAATATGTTCTTTGGCTCTATTTGTAGAAGGGGGGAAGTTGTCACTTTGGTGTTTCCCTAAAATACAGTCTTCACAAGAGCTTGATTGTTCATTCATGACTGGTAATCCTTTGATCATGTATTGTTTTTGCAGATGAGAGAGACTCTGAAAGGGTAGATGACCATACCTACAATGCCACAACCAGGTTTCATCTTGACTGGAGACAGTATGAGCACATGACTATGACAAGATAGCACTTCTCAAATTGAGTGGGAAAATTCTATTCTTGGTCATTTCTACTTTGGATAGGAGTCTTCTACTAGGAGCTTTATCATAGACAGTACAGTAGGAATCAATGAACCTAACATCATACTTATTCTGGATCAATTGACCCACACTGATCAAATTGACCTTAAGATTTGGAACATAGAATACATCATTTATGTACTTATTCTCATTCTATTTGGTAAGTATAGTAACTGTACCTTTGCCTTGAGTTGGAATGGCATAGTGTTATGGAGAAAACTTCCTATGGCTTGGGGAAGACCACAACAGATAGTTGACTACCAGAAAATGACTCAATTCCAAATGCAATGCTATATAAATGATAATGCTAAGATAATGGAGAAAAGACAAACCTTCAACCAGATGTTCGA
This sequence comes from Larix kaempferi, assembly GCA_027924585.1. NCBI lineage: Eukaryota > Viridiplantae > Streptophyta > Pinopsida > Pinales > Pinaceae > Larix > Larix kaempferi. The sequence goes on along the minus strand of BSBM01000370.1, from coordinate 61,347,802 downwards.
AGTAGATCCCTATTGAGCTTTCAACTTCTACACTTGAAACTGCAAATTAGTCTCAACAACAAGTACAAGGAAGTGCATATAACATGTGAAATTCATTAGCATAATCAATAGCATGATCCATGATATCATAAGCGAATAAAACCCAATGTAATTTAACAATATTCACAACATCAATTGGACGAGAAAATGAGTATTTCCATTAATGAATAACAAGAAGTACAATATATGACCTCTTACCGACACCCAATTGTATTGGAGAAAACTTCGTATGGCTTGGGGTAGACCACAATAGATAGCTGACTACCAAAAATTAACTCAATCCTCAGTACTATGCTATATAAATGGCAATGCTAAGATAATGAAGAATATAACCAACCTCGATCCAAATGTTTGATGTAGATCCCCGTTGGAGCTTTCAATCCGTGCAGTTGAATCTACAAATTAGTCTTGACAGCCAATATACAACAAGTGCATATAATATATAAATGACATTAACATCATCAATAGCAATGGTCCACGATATTATAAGTAAATGCAACCCAATGTAGTATAAACAACATTCACAACATTAATGGACGAGAATATGAGTATTTCTATTAATAAACAACAAGAAGTACAACGTGATACGACCTCTTGTCAGCAACCAATCTGAACCAAGATCTGGGTCAATCCACTTATGCCTCCACCACTTCAATCCTCCATGGAATGGAAAACTCAAACTATTATAGGAGTTTGGAAGGTGAACATAAAGAGTTCACAACTACAAGGATCAATGAGTGTAGACTCAAGATAGGGCAAAAATCCACTAGAGTTCTCTTTCTCTATTTTCTCCTCCCATCCATAAGCCATATGTGCTCTATATATAGTCCTCCCAAAGGTAAGTGAAAGGACACATTGAGACTTTTCAGGGAAAATGGAGGGCCAAAGGTCACCCTATGACCGCTTTTTGGGAGTAAAAAGTAATAAACTAGTAATTTTTACCATTTTACATGCTACCCGTGGGCTATAGTGATGCAACTCACGGGTATGCCCACTGTAGTGATGCAGCTAGCGTACAGGGTAAAAAATAGTAAAAATAGTGTGTCTGAAGGATATAAAGTGGATCTGAGTCAGTGAAATGGATCCTACAGGCCAAAGAGTGCCGATGCTCACAAGGTGGAAAATTACATTGTAACAGATGCCCCCTAATGTGTGAGGTAAATGATTGATGCTACGATGGCCGAAATACATTATAAATATCAGAAGTGGAGTGATGGAGACACAAGTGGAAGGTGCAGCTCACTCGTCATAATACAATAGTATTCTTGAATACATGTCGGTATAGTACAACAATCTGATACAATGGCCATGAATAGGCAGTACATAATGAATACATGTCATAAGTGATCATCGTCGTGATCCCTCTATAGTAAGATATCGTCTCCTGCTGAAAAGGAAACAATTGGTGCAAACTAGAGGTACAAACTACTGATATCTGAGAGATGATATCTCAGATGTAAAGTCACGATCATAAGTAGCATAGCAAATGCCACTATCGCCTAGGGTCTTCTACACAAGTATTCGATGGTGCAAGTCCCATCAAGTGAATAAAGGAGTTTAGGTCGAACCTGATGTGACATCGTCTGATTACCGGTCAATGATGTATACCATTAACAAATGCGAGATAACCCACCAATAATGAAAATGGGCATCAAGGCACAGAGTACAATCATCGGAGTGTGAATAGATGTGTTGAAGTTGAACATTAGGATGAATCCATTGATCAGGGGACATTGATGTATTCCCAAAACTGTCGATGGCGAGAGAACATACAACTAATGACTGCAAGCCGCAAGCTACTCAATCGAACTCTAAGCGTCAAGTCCCGGAATAAATGGGTTGAAGTCGACGATACAAGACTCACCAGAAGGAGGAAATTAAGGCATCCCCCATCAACCAGCACGAGGTACGAGTTATGCTAAAATATTTGGAAGATCTCAGGTGAAATGGACTGACTCAATAAGGATGGCCAACATGCAATAGTCAAGAGATCTGAGGAGTGGTCGACACTTGTTTCAGGGCTTCCTTTGAACAAGAGCATGAGCAGATGGATAGACTCAGGCAGCATAGACTCACTATAGACTGTGCGATGCAAAAGGCACCACAAAGGGATCAATAATGACTGGAAACTGAACCAATCGGTAGAGTAAAATGAGAAACAAGTATAGCTCCTAAGGTCGAACTATAGTCCCGACTCATAATGTATGGAGTGGTATGAATGCTCTATTCAAAGGCGACACAACAACTGCCAACTATAAGTAGTAACCATAAACCTATCTGACTTTTTGGAATATTTGATTTTTTTGGTCTTTTTCATATTTGGAGAAAGCTTGAAAAAGAATAAAATTGCTTATAGTACAAGAAGTGAGGGAACGAGTGTCAAATAGAAAGCATCCTAGTCCCAAGTAGTGGAACATACCTATGATCAATTCAAGGAAGCATGTGTAAGATGTAGACACTCGGGGGGGTGTTCCCTCATGGTCAAAAGGTTATCAAATTGTGAAGGACAAATGGAAGCTCTGCAAGGCTCAACAGGGGAAAAGTGCTCAGGCACCAAGCTAACAACTAAGTGAGCAGGAGCCGGCACAAGGCTCAAGTGGCAAGCAAGACAATGCAATGCAATCACAACATGATACAACTAGGGGGAGTCCTTGTGGGAGATGGCTAGCATAAGACAAAGTAGAGTATAAGTCTTTATCGCAAAGTCATGGCGTAACTACAAAGGACTCCCAATCCTAAGGACACACAATAGCATGGGCACCATAATGCAACATGGGTTTCTAACTAGGGTACCCATGTTCGGAAAGGCCCTACCGCCACATAACGACACTTCTATAACAATGTGAAGGTTCTGTGTCGGTTAAGAAGAGGGGTCGCACCTACGGTTTAGGAAAATGGTCAAAAGGTCAAATGCATAATGCATGTGAAAATGACATCTAACCTATATGCCAGGTGTGAAATATACCTATCGTAGGTGCGAAATGGTCCAAAACAAGTCTCACCGAAGAAATCTGGTAAAAAATGCTACTCCAAGACGTTATATTAGTCCAAAACAACATATAATGGTGAAAACTATAGACAAGTGGGTCTTGAAAATTATAAATAGTAACAAAAATTTACAGTTTACAATTCATTTTTACTATTCACCCATTTGGAGTTTTTGTGGTTAGTTTTCACCTCAAAGTTCAGTTGTTGATTCTGGGAGCTATGGGTGTTCAATCATCGAACCGTCAGGAGTAGGTTGGTAGTCTCATCCATACCTTCGATTTCAATGCTTTTATTTGAGTTTTCATCAGTTGGGTTTTTCAGTTGGCCAAGCCCTAAATTGTTTCAGCGCTATCCGCAAGCTATAACTATGCAGGTCACGGGTAGGGCAGGGTACATGCAGTCAATGCATGTGTTGATTGCGGGTACCCGCCTCTGTAAGAAAACTTTCCCATGGGTATGGCTGTGAAGCTAAAAAATGGACTAAAATCATTGTTTTTCTCCCTCTAGGATGGTTCTAGAGGGGAGAGAGAGGGAGCATGACCAAGTGGATGAGGTCGTCTGCAATGATGTGCGTGCATAGCAAGCGATGCAAGAATGTGGGCTATACAAATTTTGGAGCATAGGTGGTTTAAGGGCCCAAAACCTATTGCTCCGTCGCTTGATAGACTACTGGGATGTCAATGCAAAGAACTTCAATCTAGATGGGAAAATACTCTCACTGGAAGTGGAAGATATCTACTTCATTACTGGTTTTTCATGCCGAGGTGAGGTGGCAAGCCTTCGGTCTTGTTCTATGGGTGGTGGGATCACCATCCCTGACTATATAGAGTGGTATTGTATACCAGATACTCGGGCAGTGGGGATTCAGGTACCCATCAGAGCCATAGTTAATCTGAGTATGAAGATCATAGTGGTAACCCTAGTGCGGATTACTGGTTCGAAAGCTCTTCACCAAGCATCCAAGCCAGTGATGTTCTATGCATCACAATGTATGCAACCCATGATATTTGACTGGTGCACAACGCTACTGGGGTCCATGAAGACCCAGTTGACAGAGTGCAAGCAAGGGGAGGCAAAAAACTTCGGATACAACAGTATCTTGTGTAGTTTCTTCTTTGAGCGAGTTCTGGGGCTCAGTTCGAGGGTTGAGGTCCCTCCTTATAGTCTTCGTGACCCAACCCTGACCCGGTGGGAAGAGGTCTTGAATCAACAGGGTAGTGGCCATTAGGCATCACTGTATACAGAGAAGTTCTTTCACTAGTGGGACTGACAGGTCATAGCCATAGAGAACTACCCCTATGCAGGGATAGACTTCTGGCATGATCGTGACATGCTGCTTCCATAGGATGCCGCGTTCGGAGACGTTGGTGAGTAATCTTTTTAGGTTTTTTGATGTATTAAACTCTTATGGATTTTGTATTATAGATGTAAATGCAAAAATATGTTTGGGGGTAGTATCATATATTCATTTTTTACTATTTTCTCGCAGATAAGGGCCCAGTGAGACCCGAGGGCTTCCCGAGACATTGTCATCGGGGCAGGGGTGATGAGGCAGGGGGTACTGCAGCAGAGCGTACACTACAGACTCTGCGAGGCAATTTATCACGGATGACTGCCAGGGTAACATGTTAGATAGAGGTGGCACGACTACCAGAGGATATGCAGTGCCAGGTAGTAGGGGTGTCGAGTAATTGGGTATGACTACTACAGTGTATAGAAAATGTAGTACAGTATTACTATGAGACTCATCCTGTTGGGGAGGCAGCTAGGCCTCCTCATAGAGAGTAGATATCTCAGGATCCCACATTTTGTATCGATATGTATATTTTTGAGGGCTACGGGCTCCAGTTTTGTATTATGACACTACCATTTTTGGACATATTATTTATAAAAAACTTTGGTTCTCCGATTCTACTATATGTGTGTATGTACAAATGTTTGAATGTCTTCTTTTATTTGTGTACTTCATTGTGAATGTGACAAATTCCAATCTAATACATAGTTAGCGTATGCATCAGATATATGATTAACACTTCTTGGAACATGATGTATGTAATTGAAACATAATGTCGTTCCAAGAGTCTTACCCTTAGGAATTTCCGGAGTAGCGTAGGATCTCGCACATGGTACTGACCATTCAACTGAGACACAACTAGTTGTGAATCCAGGCAAACTTCTAAAGACTGGATGCCATGTGACATAGCATCCCGAAGTAGCTCAATCATGGCACTATACTTAGCCACATTGTTAGATGTAGGACCAAGACAAGCACCTCCTGAAGACACAACTAGATGGTCAGGCGAATACATAACCCAGGAATCATAAGCAAGCTGCTGCATATGACGGCTAGAACCATCCATGAAACCTAAGAATGTAGTAGATTCCGTTGACATCTGTCAATCAAACGGAAGTGAATCAGCAAACCCGAAGACCAAAAGAAATCTAAACTATGTACAGAAAGAACTATACAATAGTATACAAAGGCATTAGCTTGAACTAGAGGTTCAAGCATAATACCTCTTGAGGTAGAGCCCATTCCTAGGCTCCTTCAAGACATTCCCCTCATAGTCTTCTAATTCATAGGCTCCTTTTTCCAGGACATGCCTCACAATGTAAGGACCATGCCACATGGGGTTAAACTTGCCTGCCCCCAGGGATTCTTTAGCTTGGTCATATAAGAGGACCAAGTCACCTTCAGCATACTGTCGGGGATGGACAGACCTGTCATACTGAACCTTGACACGACGTTTATTGGCATCTATATCCATAGCGGCATCTCGATGTTGCTCGTGAAGCTACTCAAGGTGGATTAAACATTTCTCAATACCTGTCGTATCAGGGAGGAACTCTATGGCTAGTTTAAGCGAAGGGATTTCGCATTCAATCGAAAAAATCAACTCCACACCTTGTACTAGCTGAAATGGTGAGAACCCACTGGCAGTCTTGACTGCGGTTTGATATGCCCACAAAGCAGGATATAACATAATGTGCCAGTTGTTCTTGATTGGTTGGATGGTACATTGGAGAATGGTCTTTAAAGACTTATTCACTGCTTCAACTTGACCATTCGTTTGGGGATAGTAAAAATATGAGTGTTCTTGACGAAACCCAAGCTTGAGTGACAAATCCTCCATCATTTTGTTCTGAAAGTGACTGCCATGGTCAGTGACAATCTCTTTCGGAATACCGAACCGAGTAATAATCTGATTGAACACGAAATGGGTTGCTGAAGCACCATCGTCTTTTACGGTAGGCATGGCCTCAGCCCATTTGGAAAATTAGTCCATGGCCACTATGATATGGTGATGCCCCCCAGCTGAAGCTGGTTTGCAATCCATGAAATCCACCCCCCACTTGGTGAAGGGACCGATGGTGATGATCGAGGGGCGTTGGATGCGAGGGTATACTTCGAGAAAACACTTGGCAAGGGTGACATCTCTTCACAATGTTAATACAATCTTTAAAGATTGAAGGCTGAAAGTAACGAACTCGCATAATACATTGGGCTGTAGCAAGCCTGGATAACTGACCGCCACACACCCAAGCATGGAAATCATTAAGCACACGTTTCACTTCTTCATGATTCAAGTAACGATGGAGAATAGAATCCTTTCCTAAGCGAAACAAAGTGTCACCGACGATAGTATAATCTTTAGTGTGAGGTTTCACACGCCGTCACTCATCCCGTGACTAACGCGAAGGAAAATTCAAAGTTTGGCGATATATAATGACATCCCCATACCAAGGGTCCTCTGACGAGATAACAAATAAGTGTTCATCCACAAAGGAATCCTCATGGGTGACATCATCATCAAGTCTCGGAAGGTCCAACATAAGCTCAACAAACACCAACGATTTCACCAACTTCGGCAAAGAAAAATCGAGATCGAACTCCTGAAGGATCAAAATCCATTTATTGTACTTCCCCCCTATAAGGTGTCATGATAGCACGAATGGAAACGGATTGATAATGTGATACAACTATGGTTGTTCTAAGGAAAATGTCATCTCGTAACTATTGGACTGCATGGATAGGCGCAAGTACCAGCTTTTCCACGTGAGTATATCTCAGTTCAGCGTCTACTAGATTTTGACTGAGGTACTAGATGACATGCTTGACGAGTGCATCATCAACCTGAACTAAGACCATGCCAATCGTCTCTTGAGATACAGCCACATAAAGTATAAAATCTCATGCGAAGTTGGGTGGACTAAGCACAGGGGCTGATACCAAAGCTTTCTTAAGGGCATCGAAAGACTGCTGGGCTCGCTCATCCCAGATAAATGGTGTGTCTTTCTTCAACAAGCGCGTGAAACCTTTGGTAAGATTAGCATAATTGACTACAAAATGACGTAGAAAAGTAGCTCTCCCTTGGAGGCTCTGAAGTTGAAACAAGTTACGCGGAGGAGGCAACCAAAGTATTGCCTCAACTTTAAGAGGATCGACTCTAATACCCTCTTTCGAAACTATGAATCCTAGAAGGCGACCAAACCTCATTGCAAAGATGCATTTGTTGGAATTCAATCAAATATTATAGCGTATACATCATTCGAGAATCCAACGGAGGTGCGTCGCGTGGTCCATTCTCTTACGAGAATGGCCGGCAAGATCATCCAAGAAAATCTCCATTATACTTTTAAGGTCATGAAAGGCATAGGTCATGGCACGCTGAAACGTAGCTCCAGCATTTTTAAGGATGAAGGGCATTTTTCGATATGCAAACGTACCCCAAGGACAAATGAATGCAGTCTTATGTTGGTCCTCGGGTTTGATATGAATATGGTTATATCTCGAAAATCCCTCCATGAACGAAAAAATATCACTTCCTGCACAAGCATCCAAGATCTGATCAATGAATGGCGTGGGGAAGTTGTCTATCGGACATGCATGATTCAGGTCCTTAAAATCAGTGCATACACGGATCGTTCCTTGCTACTTATCCATAGGAACGGGGTTTGACACCCATTCGGTAAGGGGAACGGGGTAGATGAAACCAGCTTTGAGTAGCTTCTCCACCTCTGCCTTGATAACGGCTGCCTTCCTAGGGTTAACAGCTTGAAGACATTGTCGAACCGGTTTAGCATGAGGATACGTTCTAATCTCATGCTCAATAATACTAGGGTCTATTCCTGGAATCTCCTCGTATGACCAAGCGAAAGCTTCCCGAAGTTCTATAAACAATTCGGTGTAGATGGAAACCTCTTCAGGAGAGCAATCATCACCGATGTAAATGTTCTCAATTTTTTCGGGAGTGCGAGAGATGTTGATCGGTTGATTCGGGGAAATATTAGCGATGTTCCCCTCCGCGAAAATCTCATGTGAACCCAAAAGAGCCACAGGGTGACCAACCATCTCTGCAAGAGTCATCCTAAACTCTTCTTTCTCGGCGCGATCGAGGTTGGGAGCGAAATAAGAGTGATGGTGCATATCCTCCTAAGGCCTCTCACTACCACACATGGCCTCAATAATAGCTTCATCTGAAGGTAAAGTACCATCAAGGCAATCATTCAAACAAGAGGAGTCGGCTTCCCAAACTGGCAGCGTAACAGAATCTTCCTCATCTGTCCAAGAAGAAGAGAGATCCGGCTCTGCAGTGGCTTGTTGAATATCCTGGTAAGCAAGCTCAGATACAGATAGTGGCATGGACATCCTGATGTGCATAATGTCTCCAGACGTAGAAATCGTAGACGGTAAAGTCCACGGATCGTCAAAATATGAAGTATGGAACAGTACATTATGCGAAGGAGGAGACGCATTGTCGGAAATGGTTCCAATAAAATTCACGGGTGCGGGAAAATCATAAGATCCCATTAATGAAGGGTACATGCCAACACCCATGTTCCCAGTTGTCGGTTGAGAATCTGTAACCTGTGGGACTACAGATCTCGTGGATGCTTCAGGAGGAGGATTAACAAAATCCAACTGATCGATTGTCACTATCTTTCCTTCGTGTGGAAAGCAGATAACCCTGAATATAGTAGACACGATAGATTTCATAGAGTACATCCAATTCCGACCGAGTAAAAGTTTGTAGTTGATGGGTGCATCAACCACTTCGACTTCAATAGGCACAGCCTTACCCCCCAAGCAGACAACAAGGGAAGGGATAATCGCATACAGCTTAAATGATCGACCGTCAAATGCAGTGAGCATGGTTCTAGATGTGAGTAGAGGAGGAGAGCCATGAGCTTTCCAACAAGCTAACAACATCACTGACGTGGAAGCACCTTTGTCAACCACCATTCTTTTGATGAAATTCTTAAGGCACTCCACATGGATTTGAAAAGCCATGTGGTAAGGTAAGCGAGGTTGAACATCAGTAGTGTTGAACTTGATAACAATGGGACTTCCCCCATCCTGAACTCTTAACGCACTCAAAAGGGCATGCCTTTGAGAAGGACACGCCTGTAAAACTTCAAGAGCCGACATGGCACACGGAGTTTGGCCCAAGTCTTCTACAATGGAGTAGTGTTGGGCGGCTCGGGCATTGGGATTATGCGTAGAGCGCTTAAGAACACCTTTCAGTATTCGCGGCATAATAGAGGCCTTCTCGATATGCAAGGAATTATCAGGAGGAGGGGGAGGCTCACTCCCCATATTAGTTTTTGGTGCACCATAATCACGTTGACGAGTAGCAACACTAACCTCCGATTGAACCATATTCACGCATCCATAACAACTAGTATTGGAAGAAGACATTGCATTCTCATTAGGTCCATAACCAGTGGCGGGAGAATGAGAAGCCATGTTTTGGTGATGAGGAAGGGGATCCTTCAACACAGCTGGGCTCTGTGCCAAATGCTTCGATGATTCTTCAATTCAAGGACATAAGTGAGTAAGATGATCTTCCCCACAAAGCTTACAAGGAAATTTCACCTTACGCCTAGGTTTATAGTCTTCACTAGCATTTCTGCCTTCCCAAGGAGGGTTGGCATTCTCTTTTTGAGGGGTATTTCGATTGCTATTATTGTTCCCATTGTTTCTACCCTTATGGTTGTTTCTCCCCTTTTTCTTACCACCAGTTTGCTGGTTACCTGATGGGTTCGTCGATTGCACACTATGTACATCGGACGACGGGGTGGAAGTGGACAAGGTGTGAACCTATCTGGGAGTAGACTGGTTTAGCGACAAATTTTTCATTTGATTAGCCACCAAATCTACAGGGAAAGTTCTTGCAGATCCCACAATGCCATCGGCATGTGGTCCAAGAACTAACTTGGGCTCATGGCGTGTTCACGGTGCATAAAAAATAATGTCATACAAAATGCTAGTCTGATAGTATAGTAAATCTAACTGCTGGACTTTCAAGATGGCTTGTTCCTCAGTCACAATGCTGGACATTGAAACATCCTTAGCGATATATGGGAGTAGATACTTGAGGAACCATTCCAATAGAAACTCTAGAGGAATTTTGGGTTTCACTAACCTCTTCCACCGACGCCACTCTTGAATGTGGTCAGAAATATGTGTGGCCTTATTCTAACGGCAGGTAGACAAAAGTTCAGTACCAGTATCATATCAAACTGGAAACTGGAAATGATCCAAGAAAACCAAAGCGATCTCATTGAATCCCCTATCAGTGTTCCCAGGAAACTCAACATACCACTTCGTGGCTGCCCCCATGAGGGTGCATTGAAATAGTCGTAATCTAACGGAATTGTGATTCAACGAGTTGGAGGAGCACCAAAGGTGAAACGTTGTGACATGATATCCTAGATCCTCACCACCTTTCCCCTCGAACTTAGGAATGTCCAAGGGGATCTTGGTAGGGACTGGAGGCCAACTAGGGTTGTGACACACTGGATTATTCGTGAGCTTCGAAAGATCCAGAAGATTCAAACGTCAAAGGAACGAGAGTTGCGGCTGGAAAGCTTGATTATAAGCCCCCATAAAAGGTTGGTTGAACGGAACCGAATTATAAGGTGGACCAAAAGCTTGACCATGAGCATTAAACTGCTGATAATGAGGACCTGATGAAACATAAGCTTGACCATGGCCATAAGGTTGATAACCTCCTCCGACCTGGCCCGTATGAGAGTAAGCAGGTGTATAAGTGTTTTGGGCACGATATTGAGGTGGGATGTACTGGTGGCCAACACCGACTGTATTGTAGTAAGGGTTGCCACCATAATTATGGGGCATATATGTACTATTCGTAGTGGGAACAGTGTTGTAATGACCATAATGGTGAGGTATGTTCCCACCCCCAGCATTAGGATTAGTGTGAGTAGTCGTGTGGTGGCCATAAGCATGAGATGTATTCCCAACCCGAACATTGGTTTTACTAGTAGTAGGAATGGTGGCGTTATGACCATGAGGATAAGATATATTTCCACCTCCTGCATTAGTATTACTAGTAGCGGCAGTGGACGCAAAAGTATGCGGTATATGTCCACCCCCGTGGTTAGGAGGAGCATTAACATTTGTAAAAGTGGTCCTAGGTTGATGGGTAGCGGCATGTGTATTAGGTGGTGGATGGTGAGTCATGTTGCGAACAGTGTTCCTATTAGGTTGGTTAGCCTAGGAGGCGGCCATCTTCCAACATTAGCATTTTTAGGAGGAATATGAATGGTCCCCATACTATGTGTGTGAGTGGACAACGTGGTGCCCCCGGTGAGGGTATTGCCCCCAGTGGGTGCAGTGTTGCTAACACCATGAATGGCGCTAGCATGACTACCAAAAGCAATGGAAGGATCAACTATGGTGTAATTCCGCACACCATATGAGAATGCGGTAAGGTTGATCATAGGGCATGTGTCATCATGTAACTCTGACATCCCGTATAAATAATTATGTTGATATGAAGGATCAAACGGGTCGTCCTGGGTGGATTCGGACCAAACAAACTAGGTCGGGTCTCGGGTGGATCCGGACCAAAAAAACTAGGTTGGGTCTCAGGTGGATCACCCCCCCACACCTCACGAGGAGTAGGGGTGTCTGAAGTTTGCTCAAATCTACCTGATGGACTGGTTGGGATTTCTACCGTGCCAGAATGTGCAGTCATGGCATCGATAATGTATGTCTCGTAAGAATCTCAAGATTCTGAGGGAGCCCGACGACGTCCCTTCTTTACATGGCGTGAAAGCTCGGCAGTTGGTAAACCAGCCAACGGACGAGATCGACGGGGAGTAGGACTCTACGCCACGATATCTCCAGAGAAACTATAAAATCAAAGCGTCCCCTAAAGGCCAACTATCAGTCAAAAACAGTAAATCAAAAGCACACACCTAGAGAAACTACATCCAAGAGCAGACAAACAGAGTTTCTAAATGAGCACCTGACACTAGAGCCGATATGTCTCTCCTAGGTGAGGCTTGAGACTCCCAAACTATAGTTGGAGGTAACATAATCAATTATAGCAGCCCCCATACTTCACTGTGTGCATAGGGTCAAGTCCCTATACAACAACAACTGTGTTGTCCGACCCCTATCTGACTCAGGACACAAACAGCATAACCACTGCAAGTACCCTATGCGATACCTAGGAAAGGCAACTATGGTCACCGCAATATAGCCAATGCTTAGGGGGATAGTCGCAGGTGGAATCTGTCATATGGGCAGGGTAGTTAAGCCCGAAGCACAAGAGGACGAACCTCTAGTACCCCCATATATGAACAAACCCTGGAAATATATCCGATGTTCAGCTGGTATTGGAGGGATATCTCCTCAACCAACCTCTCGTGACCTCGTGCTTAAATCTGATCTGAGTAGAGCTTCCTAAGAACACTGATGTATACCATGGATTTCACCACTCCCTGGTCAGTCACATAATGTTTCGTCTAGTAGTCTTGGATTGTTTACTCACAATGATCTATTCCAAGACTCTAAACCTATGCTAGTTGGTGTACCCTATAAATAAAATCGGTCTAATCAATTTTAAGATTAAGCATTAATTTTAATGGCTGTGGTTACTCAAAGGATATGGTCGTGAAACTAATGATGTATATGACTCAATAGTATGCAAAATCATCAAATCCTAGACTCATCTATCCAATAAAAACAATGCCACTAGCATGTGAAATCAACCCAACAGTTTCGAAATAAAAATGCAACTCTTTTATATTTTCAATGCACAGGAAGAACCTAAATGAAAGCAGCAAGCACTCAATGCAAAATGCAATACATGAAAGTGATTTTTTTTATTTTGTATTTTCTCTTGTAAGCAAAAGGAAAATGCAATTTATTTTTTTTGTATTTTTCAATATAATGAAATGAAAAATGCAAGCAAAATCCTACTATTTAGTCACTGATGTGCCAAGGAGATCACTAAGACAACCCAGCAGATCCCAAACAATAAGACTTAGCCAATGGAATGAGCTAGATAGGAAAAAAACAACAAGGCTAAATCCAAAGATGGGTAAAAAACCAATAAGGCTCAACCAAGAGAAGAGAAGAGTTCTGGTCACAAACAAGGCATGTAACAGTCAAGAATCAGGCCAATAAAGACTCAGGATCATCCAAATCCAACCCAAAAACAACCAAGGATCATGAAACAACCAAATCCGGAGTTGTACGCCACTGTCGAAGGAATATATACGGGTACCTGCGAGCAGTAATGTAAACAGAGGCGGGTGTACGCGGGTAGAGCTAAGCTCACCCACCGGTAGGGAAAAGCAAATGGGAAAACAAAGAGTCCAATGGCTCAGAAAAAATCAGTTTTCTATAGTGTATCTCAACGACCAATCAGTGACATGGATTTTTGACAACCAGCAACTCTAAATAAGGACTAATGCTCAAAAATCCCCAAAAATGGATGTTTTCCCCAGCAGAGTCACCATTTCAGTGTTCGAGAAAACTTCCTATGGCTTGGGGTATACTACAACAGACAGCTGACTACCAAAAATTAACTCAATCCTGTCAAGCACTCTAATTGCAGATAATTAAATATCAACACACAGAGTGTATGAAATTTATTGTCAATCCGAGAAAGTCTTTTTATTTCAAAGGACAAGTGCACAATATATGCTTAAACACAAAACCATTAGAAGTGAATACTTTTATCTTCTATCATCTATGTTCATCCCCAGAATCTATGCAATCCCAATTGCCTTCTAACTGCTATACTACAATTCCTTACTATTATGCATCAAGCAAAATAAATATCAGATCTAATCAACGATTGCAGGAAGGAAATCTCAATTGTATTCTAAAATAATCAACTGTCTAATTTAATCAAACTGGGAATCATAAAGCATAACCTGAACACTACTCTAGAATTTCAATAAAAGAGATTGAAGCAACTGTTCTAAGAAACTGAATTGCAAAATATAAATCAATCAACACATAACAGGAAAGCTAATTCGTAGGAGCTTCTGGGATTACGTTTCAGCTGTAGGATGAGCACAACAGTGTGAACAGAAATTGAATTACATAAAACAAACCTGACTCAGTCGACTATTATTGATACCATTCACCAACCTCACAAATAAATCATTTACTGAGAAATCCACACGATGAATATTGCTGCTGCGTACAAAGGAAAGATCAAAGCATCACACAACAAGAAAGATGAAATCCTAAATTAACACAGCAATCTCTGTGGAAGACGGGCCCAGTCTTCACACAGAGACGCTGGTTGAACAACACTCTCCTTAACTCAGAAGCAACTCCTTATATTAACAGAAGGATAAGTACACAGTTTCAGCTTGACTGCTAATACAAGATGAATTAATTAATTGCTGTCCAACCCCTCAGTCGAGGTAATTTCCCATATTTATACATACAAATTGCAACATCTAAACCTATAATTGGGCAGCCATGAAGATCTCTGATCTTCAGGCGCCCTAAATAATCTAGCTGTTACAACGCGTGGCAGAACTGAAATATCCAAATATGAGAGAAGTATTAATTGTCCCAAGAGTGACGGTCCTTCCAGCTCACAGCTGGATTCGAGCAGCGACATGCTTAAGATAGTTCTTCGGTTACAGCTGCCCTGCCACGCCTATACCTTGATTGCCGATTTGAGCCCCAAGGAACCTTCCACAAGCGATGATCGTTCCTTCATGACTTGTTCAGCTCCGATCTTCCTGCAGTCTATTGTCTTACTACCTTCATAAATCGCATCATGTTAGCACAGATTAAGAGATGAACAGCTTTAATCATCACAATCATAAGTATTAACACAATAAAACAATAATCGGCCATACCTTGGTAAATTGGGGAATATATAAGGACAATAAGTTGAATTGCCAAGGTAATTGGTGTAAGACAAGGTAGGGGACAGTGATAAATGATGGTCAAAAAGGGCCAATTCTGGGCTCAACATCTCCCCCCAACTATCCTGTTGCATGTCCTCATGCAACAACCTGCATCTGAATATTGTACTGAACTTTGTCCAGGCAGAAGGAAAGAATGTAGATAAATCAGGCACCCCCTCTATCCCTTTGAAAAATTTCTGTGATCAACCCGGCATCTTCCAATTTTACTGTTCCCCTTTCCACCGCTACTTGCTAATATCTGCAGTTCTCTTATGCTATGCCTGGGGAAGTTGAAAAGACACATTCAATCTGAATCCAATTCAATAATACCTGTAGGAGGTGGAAGCACTGGTTCTTGTGGGACAGTGTCTTCCAGCGCATCTAATCTTATCAAGGGAGTTGCTGGTTCTTGTGTAACAGCAACATCCCTTAAACCTTCTTCAGCAGCTGCCTTTATTGCTTTTGGAGACACTGGTTCTTGTGTAACAGTGTCTTCTTTGTCAATTGGCTGCTGAGATTGGATATCCTTTTCAATTTGCAGCTCCTCCTCCAAGATTTCAGTGTCACCTGAGCAGGGTGTCTGTACCTGTTCATCATCACTCCATTGTGTATCAGGAATGATCTCTACTCCCGGGTTATCCTCCAACTGCAGTTCAGGGGTTCTTGCTGCAGCATCCAAGGATGTTGGTTCTTGTGTGGCAACATCCTGGCTTACATCTTCATCTTTATTTTGCTGCAGCTCCTCTTCTATGAGTTCTGTATCATGAGAGCTTTCTGGGGTCACCACCCAGAGTTCATCGTTGAATGCCAGAATATCCTCTGTCCCAGCTTCTTCTCCTGTCTGCTCAGTTGGTTGGATGGTCAAATTCAGGATTGCTGGTTCTTGTGTTGCAGCATCCTGTTTCAACTTATCACTGTCCTGCATTTCCGTTTCTTCTTCTAAAATTATTGTGTCCTGGGAACGTTCTGGGGTTACAGCACAATATTCTTCACTATCCTCCAGAGTATCCTTTGGCTCCATGATCTCTGTATCAAGGGAACATTCTGGAGTCTCACCATATTCTTTTATAAGCTCCAGAGCATCCTTCATTTCCTGTTCTTCTCCCATCTGTTCCATGATTTCTGTATTGTGGGAGCAATTTGGGATTACCATACATTCCTCATAAATTTCCAGGGCATCCTCCACTCCCTGTTCTTCTCCAATCTGTTCTATAACTTCTGCATCATGGGAAGTAGCGGCTGCAGCAAGGATGTTTAAAGGTGCTGGTTCTTGTGTTGCAGCATCCTTTTTCTTCACTGCTTCCCCTTCTGTGGCTACAGGCTGTTGTGCTGAATAAGTGCTAAGTAAAATTTTATGGCCTGCTTCCTCAAAGATCTCCCCACAGGTGGGGCAAAGTATTCGCTCATCCTTTTCTCCAGCTTCAGCAGAAGCTGTTTCCTCCACTTGGTCTGCAGCCTCTATTAATGTATACATCTTCCTTCCACCCTGCTTTTGGCAGATTTCCTTCCATGTTTCCAGCTCCTTTCTAAGTGCTTGGAGGTCCTCTTTCAGCATTGCATTCTCATACAAGAGTCCCTCAACCCCCGGCTCTTCCTCCACTGGCCTTTGTGGAGCATCCCTCGGTTTTGGTGTAAGGATGGGGGGTTCAACCTGTGTCTCTAAGGTTGCCCATTTTGTTCTGGCTGCCTCTGCTGCTGTGATTGACCGAGTTCGTTTCCTTCTGATTGGTGCCACTAAATCAAACTCATTGGTGGCCCTCTTCCTTTTCTGTGGGGGTTTCTTTTGTGACTTTCCTTTTTGTAGTGTTTCTTCTCGTGGAGCTGGAATATAGGGAGGCAAAGCTGAAGTTAAAGGAATATTTACCTGCCCCCCATGCTGTTCTTCTTCAATCACAGCTGCTCCTCCTGCCCATTCCGGTGAAGACTCGATTGTGACCAGCTCAATATCTTCTTCCATTGCTATGGCTCCGTCATCTTCAGGTTCCATTGTCGCAGCATTCGATGCTACTCCAATTTCACCTTCTGCTGCCGGAGCTACCCTGTTGCCTAGGTTTTCCACGAGGGTTTCATCTACATTGTCGCCTGACAGCTCTGTTTGTGCTTCCCCTCGCTCTCCTTCAAATCCCGTGTCATCCCCCACTGGTTCTGCTTGTGATGGGGATTCATCAACTTCAAATGGCTCTGCCTGTGCCCCTGTTTGTTCTTCCTCTGTGGTTTTGCCAACCCCTGATGGTCCTGCCTGTGCCCCCTGTTGCTCTTCTTCCGTTTCATCCCTCCCGGATGGTCCTGCCTGTGCCCCCTGTTGTTCTTCTTCCGTTTCATCCCTCCCCCCAACTTCACTGGAGGAACTCCGGTCCTCCTGTTGTGGCGGAACCGGTAATTGCTGTAATGGAATAACCCTCAAGGGAACAGGTTGCTGTGGCCGGGTGATGAATTGCTCCCATGTTATATTATGTTGGGCTAGGGTTCTTTTAATAATTAACTTAATGAGGCCATGGTGGGTGAGGGAGGATAATGGGTGCTTTGCAGATTGGACGAATGTTGCCATATGGCGCAAATCATGCAATAGGTAAAATGGAATATTTAACAAAATGCCATGACGGAGATGAGAAAGCAAAGGAAGTTCAGAGTTGTACACAGTTTGATATCTACCTTCGCAAGTTATGTATTTCTTGAGGAAGATAGCGACCTGGTCCCATGGCTGCGGCAGTGACTTCAATGCAATCCCTCTCCTGGATGCTTCAACTTGCTCCCCTGGAAGTAAAAATTGTTCCCGTGCAACTGTTGCAGGAACTCGACGGTTAAACCAAGGTTTTCCCGCCAGCGGGATAGCTGTAACCTCGGATATAATGACCTCCGAAACATCTATACACAGCCCCCACACCGTGGAGTGTGTTTTAGTAAGATTCAATGCGAATTGCAGGGCTGCGTCCCGGTCGAATCCATCCAATCGTTCAAAGAACTCGACCCAGCCAGCGGCTTGAAAAATGGCCAGAACCTGCAAATTCCGTCTAAGTTCCCGGGTATTGAAAGGTTCATGGCGAACTGGAATGCCCATGGTCCTGGCTGCAAGATAGAACTGCTGTTTCGACAGAGTACAGGATCCAGAATGGAAGTTGCAGCGCGGAGAATGCACGAATCGTTGAGCGGAGACGTTGAGCGAATGAACTAATTCGGAAAGTTAAGCGCAGAGAGGAGTTTAAAATTTTCATGCCGAATTGGGGAAGGTGGCAGTTATTAGTATTACGTCGTACGAGGGAAGGGTTCAATCGGATATAAATGGTGGTACGAGTGAAGGTACGACCAATCTCGTTTACATGATATCAATACTTAATCACGTGATAAATGAAAGCCATACCTCATAAATCTGTGCGTCGGAAGGCTGTGGAAACTGGTGGAGCATGGAGTTGGTGACGTCATGGAGCCGAACGCGTGCACAATCAGACGTGGAATCATGATGACTCGGATAAGGCACTGATTTCCTTCGCCGGTAGAACACAAGGCGTCGCATCCTCCGGGTTGAAATGATGAGTTCGCCGGCAGGACTGGACTGAATCAGCGTCATAATTAGCAGGTTGAACAATCCTTCTGTTAACACGGGAGTTACCACTGCAAATTGCCAAAGAAATGATCACACGGCCGATGAAAAAGCTTGTTGCAGCTGACAAGAAAGAAGTTACAGCCATCGGGAAAGAATTCGTGGCAGCCGGAAAAAGATTCACAATATCCGGGAAAAATTACGGCTGTCACGGGAAAATTTTACAGCGGCGGAAGAGACTTACGGCTGGCGAGAAAAGATTTTACGAATATGGGAAATATGTCGCAGCCGCTGGAAAGAAATGACAGCTGTGGTGTGGAAGTGACTTGGTCAATGAGGTGGCGGCCGGGAAATGATGTGGCGGCTGCGAGAAAAAGATGTTGCAGCCGCCGAAGTTACAGCCGCCGGGATTGCAGCATGGCCGTGGCTGGTAAATGGAATGGCAGCTGCGGAAAATGAGATGGCAGCCGTGGAAAATGAGATGGCAGCCGTGGAAGATGAGGTGGCAATAGATGGTGAATGAGGTGGCAACCATGGGGACGATGAGGTGGCAGCCGCGGAAACTGGAGTTGCAGCCGCCGATGTTGCAGCCGCTGATGTTGCAGCCGCAAATGTTGCAGCCGCCGATGTTGCAGCCGCAAATGTTGCAGCTGCCGAAATTGCAGTAGTCGAAAAAGATTGACGGCTGACGGAAAGGGCATTATGGCTACCGGGAAATGGAGAATATGGTTGCCGGAAAAGGATATACGGCTGCCGGAAAATATGTTGCAGCCGCCGGAAAATATGTTGCAGCTGCCGAAATTTTTTTTTTTTTTTTTTTAACACAAGGACGGCACAGAGAGATTTTCATTATGGGCCCCAAACTGATCGTTCTCCTGGCGCTTCCTTGAAAAAATTTTCTTAAAAGACAACAGCAAGCAAAGAGATCAAATGCAAAAAAGAAAGAAAACGACAACTATACGCTACAGCAAGAAATTATTTATGTACAGCAAATATGATTTTCATTTTAAGATTTGGTAAAGGTAGAAAAATGTTCCTGCTCTGGTGCCAATTGGTAGTTTGGATCAGCAGCAATCTGTGAAATGAATGCATCTTTCGAAATGGGCTTCCGATACAGTCGCAGCCTATGGCCATTAACAAGTAATGGCATACGGTTTTCATCAATGGTGACCAGGCGAACAGTGCCGTTGTCAAATACCCTGTCAACCAAATATGGACCCAGCCATCTTGTGCATAATTTCCCTTTGAAATCTTTCTTGAATCTAGAGTCGTACAGTAGTGCCCAGTCTCCTTCATGGAAGATTTTCTTTTTGATGAATCGGTCATGCCAGTTAGATCTCTGTTGCTGAAGCAGCACAGTCTGGTCTACCGCAGCTAATCGTTTCTCATCCAGTTCATTCAATTGATTCAATCTTCTTTTCTGGGCTTCTGTTACATCCAGGTTCATTTCAATGGCTGTTTTCAGGGTCTTGATCTCAAATTCAATTGGAAAGATGGCACTCTTACCATACACCAGATCATAGGGAGAAAATCCCGTGGTGTTGCGCCAAGTCGTGCGATATGCCCACAGTGCTTCTGGAAGTCTGTCAGCCCAATCCCTTCGATGGCTTTTAACTGTTTTAGTAAGCATTGCTTCGATAACTTTATTAGTGCTTTTCACCTGACCATTGGCCTGGGGATGATAAGGTGAAGCTATCTTGTGCTGCACATGATACTTCCGGAGCAAGGATTCAAATTGGTGTGAAATAAATTGTGGTCCGCCATCGGTAACTACTTCCTTTGGTACTCCAAAACGGGTAAAAACTTCACTGTACAGGAAATCAATCACCGCCTGGTCGTTTGCCTTAGCCAAAGCTACAGCTTCTACCCACTTAGTCATGTAGTCTGTACACACCAAGATGTAAACCTTCTGTTTGGAAGGAGGGTTGATAGGACCAACAAAGTCCAATGCCCATCTATCAAACGGTTCTAGTACCACTTGGGGCTGTAAAGGCATCTGATCTGTCTTATTAGGTTGGCCCATCCTTTGGCAGCTGTCGCAGGACTGAACATATTTTTTAGCATCTCTGAACAGTGTCGGCCAATAATAGCCCATCCGCAACGCCTTATGTCCTGTTCTTTTATCTGCAAAGTGTCCTCCGCAAGTTTCATCGTGACAGGCCTTCAGTATATGAAAGATCTCATCTTCCCTTACACATCTTCTAATTTCAAGATCAGGTCATGTGTAAAAGAGATGGCCTTTAAGCCAACAATACCTGGCACTTTGCTGAATAATTTTTCTTTTCTCTCGTTTAGACATATGTGGCGGAAGTTTCCCTGCAGCCAAATAATTAGCAACATCTGCATACCAGGGTGAATGAGCTGAGAGTGCAAATAAATGTTCATCCGGGAAAGCATCCTCAACAGGTGAACTATCATCACTGTTAGTAAATCGTGATAAAAAATCAGCAACAACATTTTCTTTTCCAGGTTTATCTATAATAGTAATATCAAATTCCTGTAATAATAAAAGCCACCTGGTTACTCTGGCATTAGTGACAGGTTTATTCATTAAGTACTTAATGGCAGAGTGATCAGTATGCACAAATGTAGGATACCCAGTAATGTAATGCCGAAACTTATTAATAGAATAAACAATAGCAAGAAATTCTTTTTCAGTAACAGTATAATTTAGTTCAGCAGGGGCTAAGTTTTTACTCACATAATAAATAGCATAAGGTACTTGACCATCCTGCTGTCCTAGTACTGCTCCAATGGCGGTATCAGAAGCATCTGAAGAAATGTGGAAAGGTATGGTCCAATTAGGTCCCCTTAAAATAGGGGCTGTGGACAGTTTCTCTTTAAGCTCATCAAATGCTGTCTGGCATGCTGTACTCCATACAAACTGTGCGTCCTTCATTAACAATGAAAACAAAGGCGAAGCAAGTTTGGAGAAGTTTTCTATGAATCTTCTGTAATACCCAGCATGTCCCAGAAAACTTCGCACCTCTTTCTGAGTTGAAGGGGTTGGTATATTCTTTATCACCTTAATTTTTGAAGGATCCACTTGAATACCATCAGTAGAGATGAAATGTCCTAATACCACCCCCTCACTCATCATCATGTGGCATTTTTCAGTGCTCAGTGAGAGGCGAGCCTGTTCACAGCGAATTAAAACTTTCTTCAAATTTTCCAGTGCTTCCTCAAAATCCCTGCCATAAGGAGTAAAATCATCCATAAAAATCTCCATGCTATCATTAACCAACTCAGAAAATATGCCAATCACAGCTCTTTGGAACGTTGCAGGTGCATTGCACAATCCAAAGGGAAGTACCCTGTAGGCGAACGTTCCCCAAGGGCAGGTGAAGGTGGTCTTATCCTGATCCTCTGGAGCAATCTGAATTTGATTGTACCCACTGAATCCGTCCAGGAAGGAGAAGAACTTCTTCCCAGATAGGTTATCAAGTACCTGGTCAATAAAGGGCAGAGGAAAGTGATCCTTTTGTGTAGCCTTGTTCAGCTCCCTATAATCAACATAGACTCTCCATTTACCGTTTTTCTTGGGTACAATTACAAGTGGGGAAACCCACTCACTGTCTGAGATAGGATAGATGAATCCTGCTTCCAAGAGTTTCTGGATTTCTTCCTTCACTATATCCCTCAGATTGGGGTTCATGCGTCGTTGGGGTTGACATACAGGCCGGGAGTCGTTTTTAATATAAATATGATGAGTGCACAGACTAGAAGGAATACCCTTCATGTCTGTATACTCCCAGGCGAATGCCCCCTTACGTTCCTTCAAGAGATTGGTTAGGCGCTTTTGTTCTTCTGAGGAGAGAGCAGGATTGATGTTCAAAGTTCTTCCAGGCTCTACCTCAATAGGAATACTTCTCGAGTTTTTCAATACTGGGATTATATTTGTGTCATTGGCTAGTGCTTCCTCCGTAAGCTGTTCTTGTTCTTCTTTGCCGAGGGTACTGTTCAGAAGTTGATAAACTTCCTTGTCTATAGAAGCAGGTTCGCTAATGAAGTTATTAATGGCATCGTCTTCTGTTTCGTTTTTGAAAGTTAGTGCCTTCCCTATTGTTAGTAATGGCTGAACATCTTCTTCTTCTTCTTGTTCTATCCAAAGGGAGGTTTCAGTCTCTAGACTCGGCCTTGCTGGAGGGTACAGGGTAAGATTTTTGGTTTCCATACCATCAGATATAGTCATAGATCCTGATCGACAGCTGATGCAAGCATCAGCTGTAGCCAACCAGGGCCTTCCTAAAATCAATGGATGTCCCCCCAGCTGTGATTTTGGCTGTAATACCAGAAAATCGGCAGGGTATTCCCACGAGTCTACTGAAATAACGAGGTCGTCCAAAATCCCTTCAGGTCTGATGGTGGATCTGTCTGCCAATTCTAAGATAGTAGGGGTCGGTCTAATATTGGTGAATCCGAGCTTCTTTACAGTCTCCATCGTTATAACATTGATCGCAGCTCCTAAATCTACTAGTACGTTGGGTATCTGCGTTTGTCCTATGTGTACAGTGACAGTAGGATTGCCGGGATCCTCATACTTGGTTATAGGGGTTTTTCCAGTCATTAAAGCGGATAAATTCCCTATAACATGGACAGTAGGAGGATCTCTGGGTTTCCTTCCCGGTTTTTTAGTGCACAGGTCCCGAACAGTTCTAGCATAGATAGGTACATCTTGAAGAGCTTGTAAAAGGGGAATCTTAACATAAAGGTTCTTCAGTTCTCCTAAGAGATTGAACTGAGGTTGCCCCCCTCTTTGTGGCAGCATCAATCTCTCAGGGTAAGGTGGTTGTCTTACCAACTGGGTAGGCTGCGTGTTATCCACTTCATCGTTTATTGTTTCAGCCCTCCCTTCTGAGGGATGCTCAGCGTCTTCAATAATAGGAACCGGATCAGATAGATGCTGGGAACTCTCTCCTTTGTCATAAACAGTAGGTGGAATATTTTCTGAAGTTACACGTTCTACTATCTTTCCAGACCGTAAGCGAATGTCATTACAAGGTACAGGGGAGAGAGAGTAGGCTGGCATATTGAGAGTTTCCAGTTGCTGGACTGTTTTATTATTTGGGTTAGGGTTAGGTTGGGCAGGCAGCTGAGGCCGTATTGGTATGTTAGGCACAGGATTATTTTGCAGCTGCAGCTGCGACTGCTGAGGTAGGTATTGAGGATATTGCTGAATTTGAGGATATGGAGGATACGGTAACTGTTGAGGTGGAGGTGGTTGAGGAAACTGATTCCCAGGATGGAAGTTCCTCCATCCAGGAGACCATGAAGTAGGTTGATGAGGTGGCTGTGTCCAAGGACTCCATGAATTATAACCTTGCATCGCAGGTTGAGGGGAATTCCACTGAGCATAATTTGAAGGGAATTGTGTATTCACGTTTTGCATATTAGTATTCCAATTATTCAAATTATTCAAAAATGGAAATGAATCGGGAGACATACCTTGATTCCGGGGCTGCCAGGGTTTCTTCTGTGCAATAAAGTAGGCTGAATCCACCTATGGAGTTGATGCCTGCAGAACAGCTTTCACTTGGGGCAACGTGGGGCATTCTTTCATATCATGATTCAGATCACACAGTTGACATACTTGAACTTTGTCAAGAGGGCATTCTTTCAGTGGATGAGTCTTTCTACATCGGGGACAAAACACCCCTAGTGTGAGATCCTCCACTGCCTGTCTTTGCTTGGCCTTCAAGACGTAAATCTCTGAAGAGATAGAGCTCATCATTTCTGTTTTAAAGTTTTCAAGAAGATTGCCTATCTCTGCACGTGTAGCTCCCCCATTGGATGACTTCTGAGTTCTGTCGAAGACATCACGTTCCAGGTTATTTCGTTTATGCTGCTTATTATGCCTAGAAGATCCCCTGGAATATCTCTTACATAATTCCACAATTGTCTCAAAAGATTCTTTAGAGATATCCCCCTTTCCTAATAAATTTAGCATGTCTAAACAATCGTCCCTGATTCCTCGAAGCAGGATGATCTTAAGCACATCTAGTCCCATGTTCGTCTGTCCAGCTCTCTGCACATTGTACAGCAACCTCTCTACAAAATCCTCCAAGCTTTCGTCCTCTTTCTGTACCATCTTGAATAACTCCTCCCTCTTCTCCCTGGTGTTACAATATTCTTGATATTTTTCCAGGAACACTTGCTTCATCTTGTTCCAATTAGCAACAGTTCCTCCCCCAAGGCTCATGAACCAACGTAATGCATTGTCCTTCAGGGTGGCAGGAAAAAGCTTTAACTTTTGAGCATCTGTGACATAATCATAGCTGCGACAGAGGATATCGAATTCAAACAGGAATTCGTCTGGATCTTCTGCCGCCCTGCCATGGAAGCGGGGTAACACCGACGGTGAGATGTTTTTCATAGGAGCTGTCCCCTCGAGCTGCTGTATTGGGAATTGCAATGTAGCCATCGTTTCTGGCGGGGAATCATCTTCATGATGGTATTGTACCACTGCTTCTTCCTCTTCATTCTCATGTCTGTTATTCATCTTTTCTTCTGTATCTTCTCCTTCGTTTGTTCCTTTATCCCTTACCTCAGTTGTAACAGCTGCGTATTCTTCTGTTGTAACAGCTGCGTATTCTTCGGTTGTAGCAGCTGCGTATTCTTCAGTTGTAACAGCTGCGTACTCAATTGCAACAGCTGAATCAGCTGTTCCTTCTTTAGCAGGAGTATATGCAGGAATCGCCGCTGCTCCTGTATCCTCCACTGTAGATCCTGATGCTGGCGCTCCAGGATCAGCAGGGCCTCTTTTGATAGGAGTCTCCCGTTGACGAGATCTGACAGCTGAATCCGTTTTGTCAACAAGGTCGTCGATGAATGTTCTTCTGCCCAGCGGTGGAGCTCGACCACGACCCGAACCACCTGCACTGTTAGTAACTTGTGGAGTTTTGGGGGTTGGGAGGTGATCGCGTTTTACCCTCCTCGTATTCATGCGAAGCAGATCATTTCAAAAACAACCAAAAGACTGACTAAAAGCAATTATCAGATACAACTAATGACTAGTGTTTAATTTTTATCCTTCCCCGGCAACGGCGCCAAAATGTCAAGCACTCTAATTGCAGATAATTAAATATCAACACACAGAGTGTATGAAATTTATTGTCAACCCGAGAAAGTCTTTTTATTTCAAAGGACAAGTGCACAATATATGCTTAAACACAAAACCATTAGAAGTGAATACTTTTATCTTCTATCATCTATGTTCATCCCCAGAATCTATGCAATCCCAATTGCCTTCTAACTGCTATACTACAATTCCTTACTATTATGCATCAAGCAAAATAAATATCAGATCTAATCAACGATTGCAGGAAGGAAATCTCAATTGTATTCTAAAATAATCAACTGTCTAATTTAATCAAACTGGGAATCATAAAGCATAACCTGAACACTACTCTAGAATTTCAATAAAAGAGATTGAAGCAACTGTTCTAAGAAACTGAATTGCAAAATATAAATCAATCAACACATAATAGGAAAGCTAATTCGTAGGAGCTTCTGGGATTACGTTTCAGCTGTAGGATGAGCACAACAGTGTGAACAGAAATTGAATTACATAAAACAAACCTGACTCAGTCGACTGTTATTGATACCATTCACCAACCTCACAAATAAATCATTTACTGAGAAATCCACACGATGAATATTGCTGCTGCGTACAAAGGAAAGATCAAAGCATCACACAACAAGAAAGATGAAATCCTAAATTAACACAGCAATCTCTGTGGAAGACGGGCCCAGTCTTCACACAGAGACGCTGGTTGAACAACACTCTCCTTAACTCAGAAGCAACTCCTTATATTAACAGAAGGATAAGTACACAGTTTCAGCTTGACTGCTAATACAAGATGAATTAATTAATTGCTGTCCAACCCCTCAGTCGAGGTAATTTCCCATATTTATACATACAAATTGCAACATCTAAACCTATAATTGGGCAGCCATGAAGATCTCTGATCTTCAGGCGCCCTAAATAATCTAGCTGTTACAACGCGTGGCAGAACTGAAATATCCAAATATGAGAGAAGTATTAATCGTCCCAAGAGTGACGGTCCTTCCAGCTCACAGCTGGATTCGAGCAGCGACATGCTTAAGATAGTTCTTCGGTTACAGCTGCCCTGCCACGCCTATACCTTGATTGCCGATTTGAGCCCCAAGGAACCTTCCACAAGCGATGATCGTTCCTTCATGACTTGTTCAGCTCCGATCTTCCTGCAGTCTATTGTCTTACTACCTTCATAAATCGCATCATGTTAGCACAGATTAAGAGATGAACAGCTTTAATCATCACAATCATAAGTATTAACACAATAAAACAATAATCGGCCATACCTTGGTAAATTGGGGAATATATAAGGACAATAAGTTGAATTGCCAAGGTAATTGGTGTAAGACAAGGTAGGGGACAGTGATAAATGATGGTCAAAAAGGGCCAATTCTGGGCTCAACAAATCCTCAATACTATGCTATATAAATGACAATGCTAAGATAGTAAAGAATATAACCAACCTCGATCCAAACGTTTGATGTAGATCCCCGTTGGAGCTTTCAATCCATGCACTTGAATCTGCAAATTAGTCTTGACAGCCAATATACAACAAGTGCATATAATATATAAACGACATCAACATAATCAATAGCAATGGTCCATGATATTATAAGTAAATGCATCCCAATGTAGTATAAACAACATTCACAGCATTAATGGACGAGAATATAAGTATTTCTATTAATAAACAACAAGAAGTACAACGTGATACGACGTCTTACCGACAACCAATCTGAACCAAGATCTAGGCCAATCCACTTGTGCCTCCACCACTTCAATCCTCCATGGAATGACAAACTCAAACTATGATAGGAGTGTGGAAGGTGAATAGAAAATTTTCACAACTACAAAGGATCAATGAGTGTAGACTCAAGATAGGGCAAAAATCCACTAGAGTTCTCTTGCTCTCTTTTCTCCTCCCGTCCATAAGCCATATGTGCTCAATATATAGTCCTCCCAAAGGTAAGTGGAAGGACACATCGAGATTTTTTGGGGCAAATGGAGGGCCAAAGGTCACCCTATGACAACTTTTTGGGAGTAAAAAGTAATAAACTAGTGATTTTTACCATTTTACATGCTGCCTGCGAGCTATAGTGACGCAACTCATGGGTATGCCCACTGTAGTGATGCAGCTAGCGTACAGGGGAAAAAATAGGAAAAATAGTATGTCTGAAGGATATAAAGTGAATCTGAGTCAGTAAAATGGATCTTGCAAGGCAAAGAGTGTTGATGCTCACAAGGTGGAAAATTATGTTGTAACACCAATCTGAACCAAGAACTAGGTCTCTCCACTTGTGCCTCCACCACTTCAATCCTCCATGTAATAGAAAACTCAACCTATAAAAGGAGTTTGGTAGGTGAACATAAGGTGTTCACAACAACAAGGATCAATGAGTGTAGACTCAAGTCACGGAAAAAATCCACTAGAGTTATCTTGCTCTCTCTTTCTCCTCCCTTCCATATGTCATAAGAGCTCAATATATAGCCTTCCAAAGGGAAGTGAAAGGACACATCGAGGAGTTTCGAGGCATATGGAGGGCCAAAGGTCACCCTAAGACCACTTTTTGGGAGTAAAAAGTATTTTTCTAATGATTTTTACCATTTTACTTGGTACCCACGGGCTATAGTGGAACAACCTGCGTGTATGCTGGCTATAATGAGACAGCAAGTGTACAAGAAGAAAAATAGGGAAAATGTTTGTTCTGGAGGACATAAAGTGAATCTGAGTCAATGAAATGGATCTTGAAGGCCAAAGAATGTTGATGCTCACAAGGTGGAAAAATATGCTGTAACAGATGCCGCCTAATGTGTGAGGTTAGAGAATGGTGCTACGATTGCCGAAATACATTATAAATCTCAGAAGTGGAGTGATGGAGACACAACTGGAAAGGGCAACTCACTCGTCATAATACAACAATATCTCTGAATACATGTCGGTATAGCACAACAATCTGATACAATGGCCATGAATAGGCAGTACATAATGAATACATGTCATAGGTGATCATAGCCATAAACATATACAGTAAGAGACGATCTCCTGCTGAAAGGAAACAACTGGTGCAAACTAGAGGTACAAACTGCTAATGTCTGAGAGGTGATATCTCAAATGTAAAGTCACGATCATAAGTAGCATACTAAATGCCACTAACATCTAGGGTTTTCTACACAAATCATCTATGGTGCAAGTCCCATCAAGTGAATAAATGTGTTGAGGTCGAACCTGATGTGACATCGTCTGATTACCAGTCAATGATGTATACCATTAACAAACGCGAGACAACCCACCAATAATGAAAATGGGCATCAAGGCACATAGTACAATCATCACAGTGCAAATAGATGTGTTGAAGTCGAATACTAAGATGAATCCATTGATCATGGGACATTGATGTATTCCCAAAACTATCGATGGCAAGAGAACCTACCACTAATGACTGCAAGCCTCAAGGTACTCAACCGAACTCTAATTCTCAAATTCTGGAATAAATGGGTTGATGTCGATGGAATGAAACTCACTATAAGGAGGGCATTAAGGCATCCCCCATTAACCAGCACAAGGTAATAGCTACGCTGAAAGATTTGGAAGAACTCAGATGAAACTGACTGACTCAATAAGGATGCACGACATGCAATAGTCAAGAGATCTGAGGAGTGGCTGACTCTGGTTTCAGGACTTCTTTTGAACAAGAGCATGAGAAGATCGATAGAGTCAGGCAACATAGACTCGACATAACACTGTGTGATGTAGGAGGCATCAATAAAGTGCTCCATAGTGACTGGAAGATTCACTAATCGGTGGAGTAAACTGAGAAACAAGTATGGCTCCTAAGGTCCAACTATAGTCCCAACTCATAATGTATGGAGTGGAATGAATGCTTTGTTCAAAGGCGACACAATAGCTTCCAAAAAAAAAAAGTAAATATTCTCTCATCCGGCTTTTTGGAATATTTGTTTTTTTGGTCTTTTTCATATTTGGAAAGCTTGAAAAAGAATAGAATTGCTTATAGTACAACAATTGAGGGAACGAGTGTCAAATAGTGATTAGAATAGTCCCAAGCAGTGGAACATACCTATGATCAATGCAAGGAAGCATGTGCAGGATGTAGACACTCGGGGGGATGTTCCCCCAGGGTCAAAAGGTCATCAAATTGTGAAGGGAAAATGGAAGCTCTGCAGGGCTCGACAAGGAAAGTGCTCAGGCACCAGGCTAACAATTGAGTAAGCGAGAGCCGACACAAGGATTAAGCGGCAAGCAGGATGATGCAATGAAATCACAACTTGGTACAAATGGGGGGAGTCCTTATGGGAGATGGCCAGCATAAGACAAAGTAGAGTATGAGTCTTTATCGCAAAGTCATGGCGTAACTACAAAGGACACCCAATCCTAAAGAGAGACAAATAGCATGGGTGCCAAAAGGCAAAAAGGGTCTCTAACTAGGGCACCCATGGTTGGATAGGCCCTACCACCAAATAACGACACTTCTATAACATTTTGAAGGCTCAGTGTTGGTTAAGAAGTGGGGTCGCACCTAGGGTTAATGGAAATGGTCAAAAGGTCAAATGCATAATGCATGTGAAAATGACATCCAACCTATATTCCAGGTGTGAAATACACCTGCCATAGGTGCAAAACAGTCAAAACACAACTCTCATCAAAGAAAAACTGTTCAAAATAGTACTCTAAGATGACAAATTAGTCGAAACATCTTAAAACAGAAAAAACTATAGACAAGTGGGTTTCCAAATCTATAAATAGTAATAAAAAATTACAATTTACAATTCACTTTCACTTTTTACCCAATTTGGAGTTTTTGGTTAGTTTTCACCTTGGATTTTAGTCAATAATTCTGGGAGCTACGGGCATCCGTTCATCGAGCCGTCTAGAGCAGGTTAGCTATCTCATCCTTATCTTTCATTTGATTGCTTTTATTTCATTTTTTAGTTGTCAAAAATTTTTATTGGCCAAGCCCTATTTGGTCACGGCGTTGTACGTGGGCTATAAGTATATGAGCTACGAGTAGGGCCTGCTACCTACAGTCAACACATACATTGACCACGGGTGCCCGCCTATGTTTGCTCAATATCCCACGGGTATGATCGTGAAGTTGGTTTTTTAAATGCAAAATACTTAACTGTTGGTGTTTCTTCCTCCAGGATGGTTCTAGAGTGGAGGGAAAGGGAGCATAACCTTGTGAATGAGGCCGTCCGTCATGATTTTTCTGCACAACAAGCATTACAAGCATGTGGGCTTTTCAAATTTTGGAGCATTGGGTATTTGAGGGCCCAAAACCAATTTCTCCGTCGCTTGATAGACTACTGGAACGTAGACGCACAAAATTTCAACCTAGATGGTCAAATACTCTCCTTGGAGGTAGATGACGTATATTTCATTACAGGATTGTCCTGTCGAGGGGAAGTGGCAAGTCTTCGATCTCATACTGTGGGTGGTGGGATCATTGTTCCCGACTACATAGAGAGGTACTATCCTCCCAACACTCAGAAGGTGTGTTGAAATATTGTAACTTCTAAGAATATTATATTTGTACTTTATTATTCCGGAGATGTTCCATTCCTCTAAGGAGACCTTATTGTATATCCGGAGAGGTTTATTCCTCCGAGAGATTGTGGTAACTAGGGTTATTAGATCTCCCACATGAGTTCATCCCTGAGTTAGCTATTTAGGGGTTATTAGACTCTCTTAAGAGAGTTTGGCCCCATTAGGGTGAAAAGTCAGTTAGAACATGAGTATAAATAGAGGAGGTGTGTTCCTCATTTATCTCATTCATTCACTCACTTGTGATTGGCGCATAGGAGAGAGAGAGATCTGCATAGGAGGAGAAGGAGCTCTTGTTTGTGTACTACATCTTGTATTGGTTGATTATCTATATTGAGGAAATCTTTGCTGGGTTTTCTACCCCATAAGCATTTCCCAGGGTAAATCTTTGTCTATCTTGTGATTGTGTTTCTTTCAGTGATGTTGCTTATGAAATTAGGCTAAAATTAACATGGTATCAAAGCTAGCCTGAATAGAACATCTTTCAAAGGTGAAAATACCTCTCTCCTCCTCTGGTGAGTATTAGGGTTTATGCAAAAGTTGGAATTTTTGGGATCTGATTGCATGGATGGATAACCCTCCTCAAAATCAAAGTTTTGAGCCCTAGATCGAACTTTTTGAGTGGGTAGAACCCCGGGCTTTGTAAAACCCTAGTTTGACTTCTGGACCAGAAAACCAAAAAACCAGTGAGCCAAAAAAACTATGCACCTATGCACCAGTAAACTAGAAAAGCTACAAACCTATGCACCAGTAAACCAGAAAGGTGAAGACTAGAAAACTAGAAATTCTGTTGCAGATCCAGAAGGTGAAAAGTTGAAGTTTCCAGAAGCTGAGCACACCAGTAATCTCAATTCAATCAAGCTCATCTCTTGGTAAGTATTATTCTAACTTTTGAGAAATTTCATTTTCTGTGACCTCCTGGATAAGATGGCTCCAAGCACCAAGCTTGAAGACAAGCTAGAGGGTATAGAGAATTTACAGGCATGGAAATATAGGATTGGTCTCATTCTTGAAGAGAATGATCTTGTCTAATATATCAAACATGAGATTGTAGAACCTGAAGAAGATGAAGCCAAAGAGAAGTATTAGAAGGACTTGATTAGGGAAAAGAGAATCATTGTTGATTCTATCAAGGACCACTTGATTCCCCAAGTGGCATGCAAGAAGACCCCAAAAGAAATGTATGAAGCCCTAGGCAGAATGTATGAAGGTAGGAACATCAACAGAAAGATGAATTTGAGAACTCAATCGAAGAATACAAAAATGAATAAAGGAGAATCTATTCAAGATTATTTCACAAGGGTTTCCCAGTTCAAGGAACAACTCGAAGCCATTGGAGACACCCTTGATGAAGATGAACTAGTCATGACTGCACTCAATGGTATCACTAGACGTTGGGAGTCATTCATCCAAACTATGTGTGCAAGAAAAGAAAATATGAAGTTTGATGTGGTATGGGAGGATTACATTCAAAAAGAGGCTAGGGTAGCCAATAGAGAATCCCTACTCAAAGAATATGACCAAGCTTTGGCCACTCACACCAGAAGAAGAAGGAGTCACTTCAACTCCATGAAGAATGGCCATAAGAAATCTCATCCTCCACATAGATTTCAAAAGAAAGAAGGATTAAGCTCAAAAAGAGATCTCTCCTCAGTTAAATGTTTCAATTGTCACAAACTAGG
Source organism: Larix kaempferi (assembly GCA_027924585.1). Classification (NCBI taxonomy): domain Eukaryota; kingdom Viridiplantae; phylum Streptophyta; class Pinopsida; order Pinales; family Pinaceae; genus Larix; species Larix kaempferi. The sequence goes on along the minus strand of BSBM01000370.1, from coordinate 61,314,740 downwards.
ACACTTTGCTAGAAGTTGTCCCTCAAGGAAGAAGAAGAATCTTCACAAAAAACATCATGCACATCTAGTAGAAGATGATAGTGAAGAAGACGGAGAGGAAAGGCCCAAAAGGAAGAGAGCTAAAGTAGTAAAAGAAGATGCAAAAGAGTATGTTCTATTCTCTGCACTCTCTGGGTCAGTAACACCTAGAGAAGATACATGGCTCATTGATAGTGGTGCTTCAAAGCACATGACAGGACAAAATAAAACTCTCTCAAATATGGAAGAAAAGGCCTCTCCCCAGAAGGTATCCTTGGGATATGACTACCAATATCCCATCAAGGGAATTGGTGAAGCAACCTAAAAGCTTGATTCTGGAACTCCACTAAAGATGAAGGAAATTCTATATGTACCAGGTTTGAAGAAGAACTTACTTTCTATCTCAACATTAGATAAGAAAGGTTATAGGGTTTCATTCATATATGGAGAAGTGCTCATGTGGTCCAAAGGAAAATCAATTGAGGATGCAATAGTTATTGGTGAAGAGGAAGGAGGATTATATAAACTCAAGGGTCCTCCAGAAGTTTCCCTTGTTCATGAGGCCACTAGCCCTAGTGAGATGTGGCATAGGAGGCTTTCTCACATTAACTACAAAGCATTACCCCATGTGAGGAAGGCAGCTATAGGACTACCAGATTTGAAAATTGATCATAAAGGCACATGCAAAGGATGTGCAAAAGGGAAGAATATCAAGAACCCATTTCCAAAGAGTGAGACAAAGACTAAGAGTACTTTGGAATTGATTCATTCAAACGTATGTGGACCAATGCCATCCACATCCTTGAGTGGGTATGAATATTACCTTACATTTATTGATGACTACTCAAGGAAGACTTGGATATATTTCCTAAAGGGAAAAGATGAAGTCTTTGGAAAGTTCAAGGAATTTAAAGCATTGATAGAAAACCATTTAGAAAAGAAGATCAAGATACTCAGGACAAATAATGGTGGAGAATACACTTCAAAGGATTTTGAAGTCTTTTATAAAGAAGCTAGGATTAAGAGGGAACTAACCACTCCCTACAATCCTCAACAAAATGGTGTTGCAGAGAAAAAGAATATAACCATTATAGAAGCAGTAAAAACAATGATATATGATCAAGACCTACCTATGTATCTATGGGCTGAAGCAGCCAGGACAACAGTCTATGTGAAGAATAGACTATCTCATAGTGATATTGATTTCAAGACCCCAGAAGAAGTGTTCACAGGAAAGAAGCCTGAGGTATGTGACCTCAAGATATTTGGATTCCCAGTATACATTCACACTCCAAATGAAAAGAGGACAAAGCTAGACCCTTCTGGGAAGAAGGGAATATTTGTTGGATATTGTGAAGCATCCAAAGCATTCAGAATATACATCCCAGGATTCCATCATATGGAAATAAGTAGGGATGTGACATTTGATCAAGAGGTAGCTCTCAAGAGATCTAGGAAGTGCCAGTATGAAGACGTATATGAGGAATATGCACCTTCCAAAATTACAGAAGCTACACCCACCCCTGAAGAGACAACACCTGAAGAACATGACATGATAGAACCACAAGAACCCGGTGCCATAAACATATCAAAGAAGAGAAAGCCAGCATGGGCAAGATACATTATAATAGGAGCAGAAAAGTATGGAGCTCCTGAAGGCTCCACTAGAGTGAGCAAGAAACCAAAGACATTCTCCATCTATATGGCCTTGATGTGTGATCTTGTAGATCAAGAACCCACTAGTTATGAAGAAGCATCTCATGAGAAAGAGTGGGTGGAAGCAATGACAGAAGAGTACCAATCAATAATGAAGAATGATGTTTGGGATATAGTGCCCAAACCAAAAGACAAGAGTGTGGTATCCTGCAAATGGATATACAAGATAAAGCATGCTGTGGATGGTAGCATTGAAAAATATAAGGCAAGGTTTTTGGCCAGAGGATTCTCTCAAAAAGAGGGAATTGACTATGAAAAGACATTTTCACTAGTTGCAAGGTACACTTCCATTAGAACCATCATGGCACTTGCATCCATGATGAAGTGGAAATTACACCAGATGGATGTAAAGATAGCCTTCATGAATGGTGTGATTGAGGAGGAAGTGTACATAGAACAACCACAAGGAGTTGAGGTTGAAGATAGAAGAACCCACGTATGCAAACTTAAGAAGGCTTTGTATGGGTTGAAACAAGCTCCTAGAGCTTGGTATGGAAGAAATGACAGTTTCTTGATGAGCTTGGGTTTTACCAAGAGAAAAGCTGATCCTAATCTTTATCTCAAGGTTATGGATGATGAACCTATCATGTTGTTTCTATATGTGGATGATCTATTTCTGACTTGAAATGAGAAACAAATTATCGAGTGTAAGAACTTCCTAGGTATAGAAGTATGGCAAGGCCCAGAAGGGATCTTTCTCAACCAGGGAAAGTATGCAGTGGAAATCCTGAAAATATTCAATATGTTGGAATGCAAAGCCATGGCTATTCCCATGGATTCCAACCTGAAACTATTAGCTGATGACTCATCAGAGTTAGTGGATGTGACTCTGTACAAACATATTATTGGGTCACTGATGTATTTGACAAATACAAGGCCATATTTATGCGTTGTTGTGAGCACCTTAAGTCAGTATCTAGTGGAACCTAGACAAGTTCACTTGATAGCTGCAAAGCATGTGATGAGGTACCTAAAGGGTACAATAGACTTTGGTCTATGTTATCTTGGAGATCAAGATCTCAGATTATATGGATACACAGATGTTGATTGGGAAGAAAGTGTATCATATCGGAAGAGCACATCAGGAGGATGTTATTGTCTGGGATCTGCCATGATCTCATGGTTTAGTAGGAAGCAGTCCAGTGTGGCTCTCAGTACAGCTAAAGCATAATATATTGTTGCTTTCCCTGCTAGTTGTGAAGCGATATGGATTCGGAAGTTGTTATCGGGATTATTTGACTTAGAGATGGACCCCACTGTGATCCTATGTGACAACCAGAGTTGTATCAAGATGACATAGAATCCAGTGTTCCATGATAAGTCAAATCACATAGAGATCCGATATTCTTATATACGAGATATGGTTCCAAAAGGAGTTATCAAGCTCGAGTATGTGAGCACTGACGAACAAGTTCCTAATATATTGACCAAACCTCTGTCTCGAGTAAAATTTGAGCATTTTCGAGACAAGCTTGGTGTAGTTCAGAAGGACCCTCCCCGAAAGGGGGAGTGATATGGTCACTGATGATGAGATTGCCTACATCGACGGTAAGGTCGATGATGTGGATACCTGTATTGATGAGAATACTGATGAGGTCACCTATGTATGGTCCTTAGACTTTGTCTAAGTGGACGAGAGGACTGCATCGTCCATAGACATGAGAGGTGTCTTAAATGGATCAAGATTTATCATCCTGTAAGTATATCCGGACTGCATCGTCCATAGACATGAGAGGTGTCTTAAATGGATCAGGATTGATCATCCTGTAAGTAGATCTAGACTACATCGTCCATAGACACGAGAGGTGTCTTAAATGGATTAGGATTGATCATCCTGTAAGTAGATCTGGATTGCATCATCTATAGACATGAGACATGTCTTAAATGGATCAGGATTGATCATCTTGTAAGTACATATGGACTACATCATCCATAGACATGAGAGGTGTCTTAAATGAATCAGGATTGATCATCCTTAGAAAGTGATCCCGCAATTCCGAAAAGAAGGATCGTATTAAATGTTGATCCTTGGATTGTGGTGGGATTGATCATCCCTAGACAGTGATCCCATAATTTTGAAAGGAATGATAGTCTTAAATATTGATCCTTAGACTAGAAACCCGTAATTCTGAAAGGAAGGATTATCTAAGATATGAGTTGATGGACTGGAATCCCGTAATTTCGAATGGAAGGATTGTCCATGATCTCGTAATTCTGAAAGGAAGGATCACTACAGTTGATGGACTAGAATCCCATAATTCCGAAAGGAAGGATTGTCCATGATCCCGTAATTCTGAGAGGAAGGATCACCAGAGTTGATGGACTGGAATCCCATAATTTGAAAGGAAGGATTGTCCATGATCCTATAATTCCAAAAGGAAGGACTGTCCATGATCCTGTAATTCCGAAAGGAAGGATCACCAAAGTTGATGGAATGGAATCCCGTAATTCTGAAAGGAAGGATTTTCCATGATCTCGTAATTTCGAAAGGAAGGATCACCAGAGTTGATGGACTGGAATATTGTAATTCAGAAAGGAAGGATTGTCCATGATCCCGTAATTCTGAAAGGAAGGACCACCAGAGTTGATGGACTGGAATCCCATAATTTTGAAAGGAAGGATTGTCCATGATCCTGTAATTCTGAAAGGAAGGATCACCAAAGTTGATGGACCAGAATCCCGTAATTCCGAAAGGAAGGATTGTCCATCATCTCGTAATTTCGAAAGGAAGGATCACTTGTATTGCAGAGTATGTTGTGATGATGATGTTGTCGATCGAGATGATCCAGATGATGTTGTCAATCGAGATGATCCAGATGATGATGTTGATTGAGATGATCTAGATGATGATATTGTTTATCGAGATGATCCAGATGATGTTGTCGATCGAGATGATCCAGATGATGATACTGTTGATTGAGATGATCTAGATGATGCTGTCGATCAAGATGATACAGATGATGATACTGTTGATCAAGATGATCCAGATGATCCAGATGACGCTCTTGATCGAGATGATCTAGATTATGATGTTGATCGAGATTATCGAGATGACGATACTGTTGATCAAGAGATCTAGATGACAATGCTATTGATCAAGAGATCCAGACGATGCTATTGATCGGGAGATCCGTATATTGATGTTGTTGATTGAGAGGATCCAGATGATGATGTTACTGTAGCTATTCGAGTGCTATAGAAGATGAAGACTCAATACTGAAGATGTTCATGTTCCAGTATTGAATATCTTGAAGATGTTCCAGTAACTGTTTGAGTTACTGATGATGTATGAAGAAAGCTTCCAATGATTATAGATTTATCTTGCATCATGTAGTTGATGACTCCTTGCTCCTATAGATGTTGTTATAATATCCTTCTTGTTAAGGGGGAGTGTTGAAATATTCTAACTTCTAAGAATATTATATTTGTACTTTATTATTTCGGAGATGTTCCATTCCTCCGAGGAGACCCTATTGTATATCAAAGAGGTTTATTCCTCCGAGGGATTGTGGTAACTAGGGTTATTAGATCTCCCATGTGAGGTTGGCCCTGAGTTAGTTGTTTAGGGGTTATTAGACTCTCTTAGGAGAGGTCGGATCCATTAGGGTGAAAAGTCAGTTAGAACATGAGCATAAATAGAGGAGGTGTGTTCCTCATTTATCTCATTCATTCACTCACTTGTGATTGGTGCATAGGAGAGAGAGAGATCTGCATAGGAGGAGAAGGAGCTCTTGTTTGGGTACTACATCTTGTATTGGTTGATTATCTATATTGAGGAAATATTTGCTGGGTTTTCTACCCCATGAGGGTTTCCCAGAGTAAATCTTTGTCTATCTTGTGATTGTGTTTCTTTTAGTCTTCTTTCTTGTGAAATTAGGCTAAACTTAACAAGGTGGGGAGTCAGGTACCCATTGGAGCCATAGTCAGTCTGAGCATGAAGATTATAGTGTCCACTCTCGTCAGGATTACAAGTTCGACAACTCTACACTTGGCTTCAGGGCCGGTGATGTTCTACACCTCACAGTGCATGTGGCCCATGATATATGATTGGTGCACAACGTTACTGGGGTCTATGAAGACCTAGTTAACCAAGTGCAAGCATGGGGAGGAAACAAACTTTGGATACAAAAGTATTCCATGCATCTTTTTCTTCTAGAGAGTGCTCAGGCTCAGTCCGAGAGTTGAAGTCCCTCCTCACAGTCTCCATGACCTAGCCTTGACCCGGTGGGTAGAGGTCTTGACACGACAGGGTGGTGACTGACAAGCATCACCATATATAGATGAGTTCTTTCACTGGTGGGACTAACAGGTCATAGCCATTGACGACTACCCCTATGGAGGGATAGACTTCCGTGGTGATCGTGACATCTCGCTTCCTCTAGGAGCCGCATACGGAGACATCGGTATGTTACTCTTTTTTTGTTTTTGTGTATTAAATTTTGTGGGATTTTTTATTATATATGAAAATGAAAAAAAAAATTGGGGGTAGTATCACATATTAACATCTCACTATTTTCTCGTATGTGCTAGTCCGCGAAGACCAGAGGGTTTCCTGAGACAACATTGATGGGGCAGGGGTGGAGAGGTAGTTGGTGATACAGTAGAGCACACATTAGAGACCGTGCGGGTCAACCTGTCTTGCATGACCAACATGGTACCCATGATCAAGGTAGTGCGGCTGCCAGAGGACATGCAGCGCCATGATGTGGGAGTACCGATCCCCTAGGTGCGACTACTGCAGAGGATAGCCAACACAGTACATTATTACTATCAGACACATTCTACTTAGGTAGGTAGGCCTCCTCGTGGGGCTTAGACATCTTAGAGTCCCTTATTTTTGTATCGATATGTATATTTTTGAGAGTTACAGGCTCCAGTTTTGTAGTGTGACACTACCATTTTGGACATGTTATTTATAAAAAAACTATGGTTCTCCGGTTCTACTATATGTGTATGTACAAATGTATGAATGTATGTTTATTTGTGTGCTTCATTATGAATGTGACAAATGCCAATCTAGGACATAGTTAGCATATGCATCAGATATGTGATTAAAACTTCTTGGAACATGAATGTATGTAATGGAAACAAAATTACATTCAGAGAGTCTTACCCTCAAGAATCTCCGTAGTAAAGTAGGATCCCTCACACGATACTGTCCATTCAATTGAGACACAACCAGTTGCGAATCTATGAGGACTTCTAAACATTGGATACCATGTGAAATAACATCCCTAAGTAACTCAACCACGACACTGTACTCAACCACATTGTTGGATGTAGGACCGAGACAAGCATCTCTCGAAGACACAACTAGGTGGTTAAGCGAATAAATAACCCAAGCAGCAGAAGTGAGTCACTGCGTATGACGACTAGCACCATCTATGAATCCCAAGAGCACAGGAGATTCCACTGACATCTGTCAACCAAGCAAAAGAAAATCAGCAAACCGAAAAACCAAATAAATCTAAACTATGTACAGAAGCAACTGTACAAGTACTAGCTCGAGCTAGAAGCTCAAGCATAATACCGCATGAGGTAGAGTCCATTTCTAGGATCCTTCAAGACGTTCCCTTCATAATCTTCCAATTTGTAGGCTCCTTTTTCCAGGACATGCTTCAATATGTAAGGACCATGCCACATGGGGTTAAACTTGCCTACCCCCATGGGTTCTTTAGCTTGGTCATACAAGAGGACCAAGTCACCTTCAGCATATTGTCGGGGATGGATAGACTTATTATACTGAACCTTGACATGACGTTTATTGGAATCTATATCCACGATGGCAACTCGACGCTGCTCATTAAGCTGCTCAAGGTGGATCAAACGTTGCTCAAGATCCGACGTATCAAGGAGGATCTCTATGGCTAGTTTTAATGAAGGGATTTTTCATTCAATCGGTAAAATAGACTCCACACCATGTACTAGCTGAAACGGTGAGAACCCGGTGGTAGTCTTAACTATAGTTCGATATGCCCACAGAGCAAGATATAACATAATATGCAAGTTTCTCTTACTTTGTTGGATGGTATGTTGGAGAATGGTATTTAAGGACTTATTGACTTCCTCAACTTGACCATTCGCTTGGGGGTAGTACGAGGAGGAGTGATCTTGACAAAACCCAAGCTTGAGTGACAAATCCACCATCATCGTGTTCTGAAAGTGACTGCCATGGTCAATGACAATCTCTCTAGGAATACTGAACCAAGTGATAATCTGATTGAATATGAAGTGGGATGTTGTAGCACCATTAGATTTTACAGTAGCAATAGCCTCAACCCATTTGGAAAAGTAGTCCACGGCCACAATGATATGGTGATGCCCCCAAGCCGAAGCTGGTTTGCAATCCATTAAATCCACCCCCCACTTGGTGAAGGGACCGACGATGACTAACGGATGAAGGGGCGCTAGATTCGAGTGTACATTCGGAGAAAACACCTGGAAAGGGTGGCATCTCTTTACGGCATTCATACAATCCTTGAAGATCGAAGTCCAAAAGTAACTAGCTCGCATAATGCGTTGGGCTGTTGCAAGCCCAGATAAGTGACACGCCCCAGTGTGGCAATCATTAAGAACATGCTCTGCTTCTTCATGAGTCAAACAATGATGGAGGATAGAATCCTTTCCTCGACGATACAAAGTGTCACTGACGATGGTATAATCTCTAGCATAGTGTTTCACACGCCATCGTTCGTCTCGTGAATAATGCGAAGGAAACTTCAAAGTTTGAAGATATACAATAATATCCCCATACCAAGGGTCCTCAGATGATATAAGAAATAAGTGTTCATACACAAAGGAATCTTCATGGACAATATCCTCATCCACTCATGGAAGGTCCAACATGAGCTCAGCAAAAGCCAAGGATTTCACCGACTTCGCTGAAGCAAAATCAAGATCGAACTCCTGAAGGATCACAATCCATTTATTGTACTTCCTCCCTATAAGACATCATGATAGCACGAACTGAAATGGATTGATATGCGCTATGACTGCGGTTTTCCTAAGCATGATGTAATGCTATAACCATTGGACTGCATGAACAGTCGCAAGTGCCAACTTCTCCACATGAGTGTATCTCAGTTCAGCGTCTACTAGATTTTGACTAATGTAATATATCACATGCTCCACAAGCACATCATCAACTTGAACTAAGATCATTCCAATCGTCTCTTGAGATGCGACCACATAAAGTACAAAATCTCTTGCAAAGTCAGGCGGACTAAGGAGAGGGGCCGATATCAAAGCTTTCTTAAGAGCATCAAAATATTGTTGGGGTCGCTCATCCCAGATAAACGGTGTGTCTTTCTTCAACAAGCGCGTGAAACCTTTAGTAAGATTAGCATAATTCACTGTAAAGCGACGTAGAAAAGTGTCTCTCCCTTGGAGGCTCTGAAGTTGAAGTAAATTGCGCAGAGGAGGCAATCGAAGTATTGCCTAAAATTTAAGAGGATCAACTCTGATACCCTCTCTCAAAACAATGAAACCTAGAAGGCGACCCGTTTTCACAACAAAGATGCACTTATTAGGATTTAACCGAATCTTGTAGTGTATGCATCTTTCAAGAATTAAATGGAGGTGCTTGGGGTGGTCCACTATCTTGCGAGAATGGCCAGCAAGATCACCCAAGTATGCCTCCACTATGCGTCTAAGGTCATGAAAGGCATAGGTCATAGGACGCTGAAAAGTGGCTTCGGCATTTTTAAGGCCGAAGGGCATTTTCCGGTACACAAATGTACCCCAAGGACAAATAAAAGCATTCTTATGTTGGTCCTTGGGATTTACCTGTATTTGGTTATATCCTGAAAAGCCGTACATAAACGAAACAAATTTGCTTCCCACACAAGCATCCAAGATATGATCTATGAATGGAGTGGGGAAATTGTCTTTCAGACATGTGCGGATCAGATCTCTAAAATCAGTGCATACACGGATAGTTCCCTGCTTCTTATTCACAGGAACATGATTCGACACCCATTCGATAAGGGGAACCGGGTAGATAAAACCATCCTTAAGAAGTTTCTCCACCTCTTCCTTGATCGTGGCGGCCTTTCTAGGGTTCACAGCACGAACTCGTTGTCAAACCTGTTTAGCATTGGGATATGTTCTAATATCGTGTTTGACAATGTTGGGGTCTATTCATGGCATCTCCTCATATGACTAGGAAAAAGCCTCCCGGAGTTCCTTAACCAATTCGGTGTAAATGCGAACCTCTTCAGGAGAGAAATCAGCACTGATGTAAATGTTCTCAACCTTTCCAGGGGTACGAGAAATGTTGATCAATATGGTAGGGGAAATATTAGCCATGTTCCCCTCTGCGTAAATCCCATGCGAATCCCAAGGAACCACAGGGTGACCAACCATCTCGACAAGAGTCATCCTAAACTCTTCTTTCTCGATAGGATCCAGGTTGGGAAGAAAATGGGAGCGATTTAACTACCACACATGGCCTCAACAATAGGTTCATCTGAAGGTAAAGTACTGTCAAGACAATCATGTGAACAAGATGAGTCGACTACCCATTCCGGCAGCATAATGAGATCTTTGTCCTCTGTCCGTGAAGAGGAAAGATCTTGCTCTAGAGTGGCTTGTTGAATATCTTGATATGTAATCTCAATACCAGACAGTGGCATAGCCATTCGAACATGCACAATGTATCCATACATGGAACTCGTGGATGGTAAGGTCCATGGATCATCAAAATATGAAGTCTGGAATGGTACATTATTCAATGGAGGAGGCACATTATCAGATATAGTTCCAATAAAAGAAATGGGTGAAGATAAATCAAAAGATACCAACAATGAGGGCTACAACCCAACATCCATGTTCCCATTTTTCGGCTGATAATATTTGACTTGGGGGAAAACAGGTCCCATGGATGCTGTGGAATAAGGACTAACGAAATCTAGCTGGTCGGTCGTCACAATCTTGCCTTTGTGTGGAAAGAAAATAATTCTGAATACAGAGGACACGACTGCTCTCATAGCGTAAATCCAATTCATACCTAGGAGAAGGTTGTAGTCAATGGGCGCATCAACCAACTCAACTTCAATAGGCACGGGTTTCCCACCCAAGCGGACAACAAGGGAAGGGAGGATACCATGTAGCTTATATGACCGACCATCGAATGCAGTGAGCATGGTCATAGACATGGATAAGGGAGGAGATCCAAGAGCTTTCCAACAATCTAAAGACATTACTGATGTAGAAGCACCTTCTTCAACCACCATTCTTTTGACGATATTCTGTATGCACTCCACATGAACTTGAAAAACCACATGATAAGGTAAGTGAGGTTGAATGTCAGTAGTGTCAAACTTGATAACGTTAGGACATCCCCCATGCTGAACTCCTAAAGCGCAAAAAAAGGGCATGCCTTTGAGAAGGACACGCCTGTAAAACCTCAAGAGCCGACATGGCACACGGAGTTTGACCCAAATCTTCTACAATAGAATAGTTCTGGGTGGCTCGAGCATTGGGATTATGCATAGAGCACTTGAGAACACCTTTCAGTATCCACAGAATAGCAGTGGGATTCTCAATATGCAAAGAGGTATCAGGAGGAGGAAGAGGCTCATTCCCCATATTTGATTGTGGTGCATCATAATCATGTTGGAAAGTAGCAACACTAGCCTCTTATTTAACCATATTCACGCATCCAAAGCCATCGGTATGGGAAGAAGACGACGTAGTTTCATTAGTCCCATAACCAGTAGCCAGAGCATTCGAAGCTATATTTTGATGATGTGGAAGGGGATCTTTCAACACAGTTGGGCTCTGTGCAAGATGCATCAATGCTTCTTCAATGCCAGGACACAAGTGAGTAAGATGATATTCCCCACAAAGCTTGCAAGGGGATTTCACTTTACGCCTAGGTTTACGATGACCAACAGCATTTCCATCGTCCTGAGGAGGGTTGGCATTCTCTTTTCGAGGAGTATTATGATTACTACCATTGTTCCCATTATTTCCACCCTTAGGGTTGTTTCTCCCCTTCTTCTTACCACTAGGCTATTAGTTACCTAATGCGTTCACCGATTGCATAGCATGTACATCGAACGATGGGGTGGAAGTGGACAAGGTGTGAACCTGTTCGGGAGTAGATTGGTTAAGTGACAAATTTTGCATTTGACTAGCAACAAAATATATGGGTCGAGTACTTGTGGATCCAACAATGCCATCGGCATATGGTCTAGGAACTAGCTTGGTTTTATGTCATGATCGCGGTGTGTCAAGAATAATGTCATACAGGATCCAAGATTGAGCATAGAGCAAATCTAATTGCTAGAATTTTAGTATAGCTTGTTCCTCAGTCGTAATGTCGGACATCGAAACATCTTTAGAAATATATGGAAGCAAAGACTTGAGAAACCATTCCAACAGAAACTCTAGAGGAATGTTGGCTTTCACTAACCTCTTCCGTCAATGCCACTCTTAAACGTGGTCAGATATGTGTGTGGCCTTATTCTGGAAGAAGGTAGACAAGAGTTCAGTGCCAGTATCGTAGCGAACCGGCAGTTGGAAATGATCCAGGAAAACCAAGGCTATCTCATTGAAACCCTTGTACGTGCCCCTAGGCAACTCAACATACCACTTCGCGGCTGCCCTTGTGAGGGTGCATTGAAATAGCCTCAAATGAACATAATCGTGATTTAACGAGTTTGATGAGCACCAAAGGTGAAAAGTCGTGACGTGATCACCCGGGTCCTCACCACCCTTCCCCTCAAACTTGGGAATGTCCGAAGGGAGATTGGTAGGGACTAGAGGACAATTAGGATCGTGACACACTGGATGATTCATGAGCTTCGAGAGATCCAGAAGATTCAATCGAGCAAGGAACGAAAGCTGCGATTGTAAAGCTTGATTATAAGCTCCCATAAAAGGTTGATTATACGGACCTGAAGGATAAGATGGACCATAACCCTGACGATGGCCATTAAAAGGTTGATTATACGGACCTGAAGGATAAGATGGACCATAAAACTTACCATGTCCATAAGGTTGATAACTTCCCCCAACCTGACCCATGTGAGAGTAAGCAGGTATATGTGTATTATGAGCACCGTAATCAAGTGGGTTGTAATGAGGGCCAGCATCAACTGTATTATAGTAAGGGTTACCACCATAATTATGGGGAATGTAAGCATTACTCGTAGAGGGAATCGTATTGAACTAACCATAATTGTTAGGTATGTTCCTACCCCCTACATTAGCATTACTAGTAACAGGAGCAGTCCTATTGTGAGCTTGATTATAAGGGATATTCCCACCCCCTACATTAGTATTACTAGTAGTAGGAGCAGTCGTAAAAGTATACGATATGTGTCTACTCCCGGTATTAGGAGGATTGTTAACATTAATGAACATTGTTAACGTGGTCCTGGGTTGATGTGTATGGGCATGTGTATTATACTGTGGATTGTGAGTCCTATTGCGAACAGTGTTCCCATCAGGAGGGGTAGTCCTGGGAGGTGGCCTTCCTCCAAAATTTGCAATGTTTGAAGGGATGCGGCTAGTCCCCATATTATGTATGTGAGTAGAAAATGCGGTGCCCCCAGTGAGGGTATTTCCCCCAGTGGGTGCAGTGTTTCAAACACCGTGACTAGTGTTAACATGACTTCCAGACATAGTGGATGGATCAAATGTATTGTAACTAGGCATACCATGAGAGAACGAGGTAGCATTCGTAGTGGTCGTAGGACCTGTGTTAACATGCAAATTTGGCATCCCATATAGGAAATTCCATGGATTCGAAGGATCAAATGGGTTGTCCTCAAGTGGAGTAGATCCAAACAAAAGAGGTTGAGACGCTGGTAGTAATGGATCACCCCCCCATTCCTCTCTAGGATTAGGAGGAGAAGAGGCATCTTCGACTCTACTCGAAGGAGTCGTAGGGATTTCTCCCATTACAAAGCCAGTGATAATTTCAGTGTGAAGCAGTTCAAAAGAATCAGAAGAATCAGAGAGGGCCTTCCGGCATCCCTTCTGAACACGAAGTGTAACTTCGGCAGCCGGTAAACCATCCAACCGATGATCCTGGAGGAGAGTTGGACCTCGCGCCACAATACCTCTGAAAGGTCAATAAATCAAAGCATCCACTAATGGCCAAACTAACGATCAAAGAGCACACACCTAAAGAAAATACAGCCAAATGCACACAAACAGGACTGGATCAAGGGACCTCCCGACACTACAGCCAGTATGTCTCGTGTAGGAGAGGCTTAAGACTCCCAAACTATAACCAAAGGTAACAGAATCAGTTATAAAGGTTCCCAGGCTTCACTGCATGCACAGGGTCAAATCCCTATACAACGGGAAAATGTGTTGTCCAACCCCTATATGAGTCAGGACAACCCCAGTATAACTACTTCGAATTCCCTATGGGATACCTAGGTAAGGAAACTAAGGTCACCACAATATAACCAATGCTCAGGAAGATAGTCGCAGGTGGGATTCGTCGTATGGGAAGCATAGCAAAGCCCGAAACTCAAGAGGTACAAATCCCTCAAGAGCCCCCATGAACAAATCCTGGAAATATCTCCCACGTTTGGCCAGTATTGGAGGGCTATCTCCGCAACCAACCTCCCATGACCTCGTGCTTAACTCTGGTCTGAGTAGAGCTTCCTGAGAACACTGATGTATATTATGGGTTTCACCACTCCCTCGTTAGACACATAATGTTTCATCTAGTAGTATTGGATTGTTAACTCACAATGATCTATTCCAAGACTCTAAACCTATACTAGTTGGTGTACTCTATAAAAGAAAAATAGTTCCAATCAATTTTAAGATTAAGCGTTGATTTTAAATGGCTATAATTAATCAAGGATATGGTCGTGAAACTGATGATGTATAGGACTCAATAGTATGCACAATCGAAAAACTCTAGACTTATCTATCAATAAAAACAATGCCACTAAAATGACAATCAATCCAACGGTTCAAAATAAAATGCAATTCTTTTAAATTTCCAATGCACAAGCAGATCATAGATGAAAGCATAAGCACTCAGATGCAAAATGCAGTACGGAAAGCAAATATTTTTGTATGTTCTCTTATAATGGAAAGGAAAATGAAAAACTATGTTTTTGTATTTTTTCAATATAATGGAATGAAAAAATGCAAGCGAAATCTACCTATTTGGTTAAAGAAATGCAGAGCAGATCACTAAAACAACCCAGCAAAACCCAAATAGTGAGACTCAGCCAATGTAGTGAGCTAGAAAATAAAAAATGGTGAAAAACCAACAAGGCTCAAAGCAAAGGGAAAGAGGAGTTTATATTCACAAATAGGGCATGGAACAGTCAGGAATGAGGCCAATTAAGACTCAGGAACACTCAAAACCAACCCAAAAACAATCCAAGGCCATAAATCAATCAAACCCAGAGTTGTACGCTATTGTCGACAGAAAAGCTGTGGGTAGATGCGGGCTATAATTCAGATAGAGGCGGGTAGACGCGGGAAAAAAAAATTTGACCCATGTACAAGGAAAGGAAAATGAGAAAACATAGAGTCCAATAACCTAGAAAAATCTTGTTTTCTATAGTATATCCAAATGGCCAATCAATGACACAGAAGCTCGACACACGTCAACTCTAAATAAGGACAAATGCCTAAAAATCCCCCAAAATGGATGCTCTCCCCAGCAGATTTGCCATTTCTGTTACGGAGAAAACTTCCTATGGCTTGGGGCAGACCACAACAGATAGCTGACTACCAAAAAATGACTCAATTCCCAATGCAATGCTATATAAATGATAATGCTAAGATAATGGAGAAAAGACAAACCTTCAACCGGATGTTTGAAGTAGATCCCCGTTGAGCTTTTAACTTCTACACTTGAACCTGCAAATTAGTCTCAACAACAAGTACAATCAAGTGCATATAACATGTGAAAGTCATTAGCATAATCAATAGCATGATCCATGATATCATAGGTGAATATAACCCAATGTAATTTAACATTATTCACAACATCAATTGGACGATAAAATGAGTATTTCCATTAATGAATAACAAGAAGTAAAATATATGACCTCTTGCCAGCAACCATTCTGAACCAAGAACTAGGTCTCTCCACTTGTGCCTCCACCACTTCAATCCTCCATGTAATGGAAAAATCAACCTATGAAAGGAGTTTGGTAGGTGAACATAAGGAGTTTACAACAAGAAGGATCAATGAGTGTAGACTCAAGTCACGTAAAAAATACACTAGAGTTATCTTTCTCTCTCTTTCTCCTCCCTTCCATATGTCATAAGAGCTCAATATATAGCCTTCCATAGGTAAGTGAAAGGACACATAGAGGCATTTCGAGGCATATGGAGAGCCAAAGGTCACCCTAAGACCACTTTTTGGGAGTAAAAAGTAATTTTCTAATGACTTTTACCATTTTACTTGGTACCCGTGGGCTATAGTGGAACAACCTGTGTGTACGCTGGCTATAATGGGACAGCAAGCGTACAGGAAGAAAAATAGGGAAAATGTGTATTCTAGAGGACAGAAAGTGAATCTGAGTCAGTGAAATGGATCCTAAATGCCAAAGAATTTTGATGCTCACAAGGTGGAAAATTACGCTGTAACAGATAGTAATCACCCAGTTTGATTTTTGAATTAATAGATGGATCTAGGTCAGAAAACAATGATTTGTTACCTGTCATATGATTGCTGCATCCACTATCGAGAAACCATACATTTGACTGATGTTCTGCTTCAGTAGCTTGGTATGACAAAAACATAACTTTTGACGAATCTTCTTCAACACTGGAGACATTTTCTCTGCCTCTGTTCTGATCTGCTTGCTTCTTTCTATAGTCACATTCATAGTGCCCATATCTCTTGCAGCAGTTACACTCAACATTGGACCTAATAGGCCATCTCTTGCCTCCTCTTCCTCTTTGGTTCTGAGGGTTATGACTGTGCTCACAGTGATCTGTGTGTTCATGGTGTTCATGGGAAGTTCTACCCTTTGTGGAATTAGAACTCCTTCCTCTTCTGCCTTGTCCTCTGCCTCCTCGACCTAGACCTTTGATGAAAGAAGTATGAGCGTTAAATGCATGAGACAAACACTCGTCTTCCTAACTGATTCTATCTTCATGAGACAAAAGGGACCCTATTAACTCTTCTAGAGTAAACGTCGATAGATCCTTAGATTCTTCTATGGCAGTAACCACCATAGAGAATCTCTTAGTGAGGCATCGAAGTTCCTTTTTAACAATACCCTTCTTCTCTAGGGCTTCACCATAGGTTTGGAATTGTGTGACAATCCCAGAAACCCTAGTCATAAACTGATCGAGAGTCTTTGTGTATTTCATCTTAAGACTTTCAAATTGGAGTCGAAGGGTTTGAAGTCTTACCATTTTGACTCGATATATACCTTTGTATGCAGATTGGAGGAGATTCCATGCCTGATGTGCAGTCATAGCTCTAGCGATCCGCGGGTAAATGGACTCCTCAATGCAACTTTAGATCAACCACTTCGCAATGAGATCCTGATCTCTGCTTTCATCGAGGACCTTCTTATTTGCATTCATCATCACAGCAAGAGTAGCTACCATCGGTTCTGTGAACTCCTTTTCGACCATGTCCCAACACTTGTTGAGCTGTAAAAAGGTCTGGATATTGATAGACCAGAATTCATAATTCTTGTCGTTCAGCATTGGACCTAAGATCGGCTTCATGTTCAAGCTTGCCATGGATTATGACAACTGTTAAACTGACTGTCGCAGGCTTCTAACTAACACAAGGCACTGTCGGGGTGCGTCGGACAAAAAATCTATAAGGAAAGGCACATCGTCGCAATTTTCCTTCTAGCAAGGTGAGACAATGTCGCAATTTGTCTTTAGGCAGGGTGAGGCACTATTGCAGTTTTTCTTCAGGCAAGGTGTGACACCATCACAATTTTCCTTCAGGCAGGGTGCGACAGCTTGCAGTTTCTCTTCAGACAGGGTGAGACAGTGTCGCAGTTTCTCTTCAGGTAGGGTGAGACAGCTCAGGGGCCGTTGCAATTTTCCTTCAGGTAGGGTGCGATAGCCTCTTCTTGTTGGGTTTTTTGAAGTACCCTTCGCTAGATTGTGATACGACTTCGTCGAATCGTGGGCAATAAAAAAAATGTCATGGCACGAGTGTTTCGTCTTCATCCCGTGCTATAACTTCCAGTCGTGTGTGTGTTCTCTCTAGTTTCTAAAAAGGCTTACCCAAAAACAAGATCTAAGGATCAGTTCGTCAGCTTTCATACCATGATAAAGTTTGCAAAGACACAGAATAGAACGGAAACACAAAGGGCATATGCATTGCTTTCTCATTATTAGGAACACATATATATAGTTTCACATAAGACCAAAACCACTGGCTAATACTATGGGCCAGTGAATACCATAGTCAACAATGTCTTAGTCAACAATCAAATCAACTAACTTAGGACCATTGACTTAACTAACTAACCAACTTGACACTTGATTGAAGATCTGTTGAAGGTGGTAGATTGGGATACCAGGTCTAGATCGAGAAATATTTTCTTGTAGCAACCAGGGAGAATTGATAAATAGTCGGATCTCAATCTAAAAGACATGGCTTTCGTTAAAGAGGAGCTGCAGCTTGCATACGTATGCAGATCCGAGTTGTAGAACTATCTTGAATCAGATTAATGAAGAGGAGCTGTCATGCAAGAGAAATAGGGAATAGCTCTGCAAGAAAGAAGGTGGAGAAATCTTTGTTAAATTCATTGGTGAAGTTCGTTGGGATCGTATGGACGAAGGAAAGGCTTGAAGAAGATTTTGCTTGAGAAAATCCGATTCATGCAATGGGAGATCCACATCAAAAAATGTGAAAGGTAAAAATGATTTTTTTTTTAAAGAAATGATCGCCTTTTAAGTTAGTAAACGAAATTTTTTTTAAAGACACATTAAAAGAGAGGTACACGTAGGTTTTCAAAAGGGTATATCTTGTTTATCTAAATGAGATGTGAATGTCATTAAATGGTAAAAATTTTGTTTTGTTTATAAGGGTAAAACTCCTTTATGGGTATGAAGGGCCATAACAAGTTACAAGAAATGGTCGTTAAGAAATCATTAAGACAAGGATTTATGCGTGGATGTAAAAGAAAGAGTAGTAAATACAATGCAAATATAGTAGCCTTACTGATTGAGCAGTCATTGGTTAAAGCAATGTTTTTGTAACTAAGTGAAATTATTGAGCATGTGTTATAAGGGGTGCATGATCAGTGGTACTTGACACCCCAAAGTTTTTGGTTCCATGTCATATTTTATTCTCCATGTCTTAGGCCTACATGTATTTGAGTAGGTGTATCCCTCTTATGTGTAGAAGAGGATGTGGCATCAAGCTGTGGAATGAACCTCTTGGGTAGCTACGAGGGTGGCAGGTGTACTTGTAGGCTATCTTGATGTGGAATCAGAGAGGATGAGTCTTCGATTAAATGTGGTAATGTGATATGGACCAGGTTATGCTCAAGGAAGAATTTAATGTATTGATGAACCACGTAGGAGAAAAGGATTCCTATAAAACTAGTGGTTATAGTGGCTAAGCACCCATGTGTTCCGGTAGATGGATTCATTTTTATATGGACATCAATGATGAATTCTTTGAAGGTACAAAAGGCTTGTGGAAGTGAAACACATGAAGGGAAAGACAAGGAGAGAGAAATGAGAGTTGAAAGAATCCATGGTTATAGCAACAATTAAAAGAAAAAACTAATAAAAGCAAATGAGAGAAAAATAAAATATAAGAAAGAGCAATCAGAATAGGAACACGAGATTTATCTTGGAAAACCCTGTAGGGAAAAACCAGCCATCAATAATAGATGTATTATTGGTCTCTGGCCAAACTAGGCCAAGGCTGCCAAGAGCATCTCTCCTACTCACATTGGAACCATACAATGGAGGAATCCAACCCTATAAATAGGTTTCTTTATGTGAAAATACAACTAGCAAGATACCATGGGCTACCAAAATCGTGCGCCCGAAACCACTTTCTACCTTGCTCATTCCTTACTCAAGATTAACCCTAACACCATACACATTTGGAAATTAGATAAGGTTATATGCCACACCCACCCATACTTAAAAGATGATACTTTCATTAAGGACCTTGAGCTCTGAATGTATTCAACTTCTAAGTTATATAGCATAAATTTTTCACTATAATAATAGAAAATTTTCTTTTATTGAAATTCTTTTTTTATTGGGACTTCTAAATTGGAATCCACTTCTGTATTTTGACAATTCAAAAAAGAATTGGAAATGTGTTATGTGGGTTTTTTAAGTCTATCAAAGTCATGTCCAAAAAAGAATCATTACTTATTCCTAAATCAATGTTGATCTTCACCCAAGTTACAATGTATAAGATACAGTAAATCTAGACTCTGGGATCCATCAATGGATCCAAGTCCTATATTTTGAGAGCATGGAATTTTGGTACAAGGATTGTCAACATACATGCTATTTGCAAGTCCCTTTTCAATAATCTTGGTCCTTCTAGAGAGAAAATCTAACAACAATAAGCTTAGAGTATGCCAATCATTAGAGAAAAAATCTCTAGTGGGAACTCCAAATAACATTGTGATCAATCAAGACCAACACCATTGATTATGGTAGAAATGAAGGGTAAAATACTTGAACCTTCTAATAAGAGTGGTGATGTGGATATGGCCTCACTTCATCCATAAATTGTAGAAAATATCTTGCTAAAAATTCCATCCGCAAGGACATTCATTTTTCTTATTGATATTATTGTTTATAAAGTGGTAGATGTGTTTCTAATTTGATATTGTGCAAAAGAAAATAACACAATTAAAATCAACACATTCAACAAAAAGATAATTCAACACAGACAACTAACCTAGAGAACATGATGTGGGAATAGTTCAACAATGGAATGACTTTAGCTATGCTTTAATGAATATTTTAAAAGAGAGTATTTATAGATTGCAATGCTCGGATGAGAACAATTATTGTGCATGGAGATATAGATACTTTAACAAATTATTTCCTCAGTCATTACTTGTAAATTCTAATCTAGAATGAGAGAATCAACTATCAACTCTAACATCTACTTGATTTCCATTTGTTGCATCTCCAACACTTGCTTTATCTTATCTTGAAGAACACATTTGAAACAAAAATAAGATATTGTTGGAAATAAACTTCTATATTGAATCAAAACTCTCCCTGATTTGAAACCCGCACTCTACATTGGTGTGTTGAATTTATAGGACCTCAACTGACCCTTCAAATTTTGAACAATTCACCCTCAAGTTGAAGTGATTTTCACATGCATAATCTAAGAGGGTGTGCTTGGTCCCTCAACCCCTATAAAGGGTGCACATGGTCTTCACACAAATAAAGGGAGCACCCATGTTCTCATTGATTGTGGGTGGACTCAACGTCCCTTTAGAAGGTGACTAGTATTCATTTTTTGCACAACCCTAGTTCCCCTATAAAGGGATCATGTAATCCCACCACTGCTAAAACATGTCAATTTCAATATGACATCTAAACAATTACTTGGCCATTACATTTTCATGATCCTTTTGTCCATTAAAAATATAGTTGAAATGTAACATGGGGTTTAGAGTTATTTGGAATTAAATTTAATTATTTCTCCATCAATTATAAATACCTTGGCTAAACAAAAGATTCCAAAAGAAAAAAAAGGAGAAATAAAAGCACATTGTATCATTATGGGTACTGACAATCACTTCATAAGTTGAACATATATTAGTATAAATTGTATGTTAAGCCCTATATATCGTGACTGTATATTTATATTATTATATTAGTATTGTCCTTATCGGTTGGAAAGTGTTATAACCCAAATTGGCACTTCTCCATCCGTGACGACGGTTTCATGATGACACTTAAAATGTCGATTGTCGCTCATGAAAAAGGACACTATGGATGGAAGAACCTTTATTTGGTGTTGGATGCCATGACCTTAGTCATTCAGTGATTCTCTAGCACTCATAATATCTCTAACTAAATTTTAGGATAAAATTGCTCCTAATGATCTGTCAACCCTTCTTCAAGATTATATTGGAGAAGAGGTCCACTTTATAGGAAGGGTCACCTGATCCTTCCTATCAAAGATGCTTAATACTAAGTCCACAATTGAGGAAAGTTCAACAAATATTTCATCAATAATATGCTTGAACGAAGGTACACATTTGAGGAACTTTTGGTCGACCCGTCCTCCATATATTGAGTGATTAACAGACAACTTATCCTTCATCTAGAAGATGGTTAAGGAAACTACCTTGAGGAGGGATGAATGATTCTTCCTATACATAATTCTTGACCCCAGGTTCCCACAGTTGTACAAGGGACTATGAATTCCTCTAGTTGATGCTTGACCCAAGGTGAACATATAATATAGATTCAACTGACCATTCTTATAGATAATACATTTCCTAGATATAATATTATAGGAATTGTGGACCAATCTTACCTATTTATGATAAAATTCATGTCTACCAAATTTTAATAAGGGTATGTCAACCTTTGATCAAGATGATAGGTCACCTAGCTACCATATTTGACAAAGGTTCGGATGATCCTTGTTCCAGATGATTCTGGACCTATGGTCCACGTTGAGGATTAATCGACTGAAACTTCCTCTAAATTTTGCTTGACCCTAAATTCATGTTTGAGGAAGGGTTGACCTATCCTCCCTCTAGATGATGCTTGACCCCAAGTGAAAATTTTAGGAAGGGTTGCTTGATCCTCCCTATAGATGATTCTTTACCCAAGGTGCACATTTGACAAAGGGTCGGCGGATCCTCGCTTTAGATGATGCTTGACCATATGTGCAAATTTTAGGAAGTGTTGGCCAATCCTTCTAATAAATGATATATTTCCTCTTACTAATACACATCCCTTCTACCATATTTCATGAATAGTTTCTCGAATATTCATCTATATGATAGGTATCCTAGTTACCTTTCTTAAAAAGGGTTAGTCAATCCTTCTTCTAGAATGGATCCATTTTCTAGATTGAGGAATGGTCACCTAATCCTTTTTCATATAACATTTGACAAAAAAATCCACATTTTGGTAAGGATCAACTGATCCTTGCATTGATGGCTCTTGAACTGAATTCCACATTTGAGGAAGGGCTGACTGATTATTCCCAAGATGATGCTTGAACATAGGTCCACATTTATGTAATAATGGGATGATTCTTCCTCTAGAATTTGATTGAACCTAAATTCCTATTTTATCAAGGGTCAATCGATCTTCCGTATAGATGATTCTTGACCCCAAGTTCACATTGATTTGATGAAGGGTCAAATGATTCTCCCTCTAGATGATGCTTGACCCCAAGTCCACATTTGAAGAAGGTCGTTCCATTCTACCTCTAGATGATGCTTGACTCTAGGTGCACATTTGAGGAAGGGTTGTCCGATCGTTCTAATAAATGATATATTTACTCTACCTAATATAAATTATTTCTACCATATTTCATGAATGGTGGGTTGATCCTTCGTCTATATGACAAGTTTCCTAGTTAAATTTCTTAAAAAGGGTCATTTGATCCTTCTTCTAGATGTTGTGTGATCCTTGCTTGATCCTTCCCCTTAATGGCTCTTGGCCTGAAGTCCACATTTGAGGAAGGATCGACTGATCCTTCCCCAAGATGATGCTTGACCATAGGAGCAAATATGATGAAGGATCAACTAATCATTCCTCTAGATACTTCTTGACCCCATGTGCACAATTGAAAACTGGTTAGTTGATCCTTCCTCCAAATAATGGTTGACTGCATCTTCACATTTGAGGAATGGTTAGCCGATATTTTTGCATGCTGATGCATGACATCACAATTTTGTCACCCTATAGAGATGACATCACTATGAGGTCACCCTGCTTCAGAATATTGGAAAATGAATATTGGTAATTCCCATTGATCTTTATACTGGACTAGAATGATATGGTGAGTTAGTATAACACCCAAACACAAATGGATGTGAGGTGGTGCTTTACACCTAGACAAAATGAGGTCTTGCGAAAATAGATTGAGTATATGATAAGAGAATATTTGGAGCAGTTAAAACTGTATCTATGGTTTTCCTTTGAGGCATTTCTCCTTGGAAGCAATTCTCCTATTTGAGGCAATTCTCCCACTTATGAAATATGCATTACTTAATTTAAGGTCTCACCAATCTACAATTTTATGGGGATTGTGATTTGACCATCAGATGCATGATGGGTGAAAATTAGGTTCAAAGGTTTGGGTTGTTCAATCTTGTAGGTCAACTAGGGGAGGTTGTAGCTCTCTTTAAGCATATCTCTTTAGTCATTTATTTAGACAATTCATGGACCTTGCAAACTCCCTTTCAAAGGAATGTCTTACGGTGTATTCTCACAACTATAACAAGATGAATATAGGAATAGAATTTGTGTCTCTTTTGAGACTTTCTATATATATGATCTCTAAGACATTTGAATGATATGAATCCTTTTTGTTTCATTATATGAAGTTTTTATTCTTTGAAATGGTTTTGCTAATAGGAAGGATCTTTCAAATCTACTTTTTGATGTATAAATCTTAACTTTGGGATGGTTGAGGATTGTGCTAGTCAAACCTCCTACACAATACAACTAACACCCACCCTAAGGTGATTGAAAAATTCATAAGGAAAGTGTTGATTAAAGTGTGGGAATAAGCTAAACCCCCCTTAATGCACCTATCGTGATAGCCCTTCAATACTACCATCTCTTAATTCCTGACATGTGGAGAAGAATGCCAACTAATAATCATTGATATTTGTGCATATGATGATAATATATGTCTCCACTGGTTCCTTGACCTGGAATTTCTAAAAAAGAGTGATCAAAATTGCAATACCCCAATTTTGACCCTTGTGAAATATTGGCTTTTAATGTAAATATTGTATACAAGCGATGTATGTTTCCTTAGCGTGGAGCTCAAGGCCAAGGCCCCACTAGTGTATGCTCGGATTTTATTTTAAACAGACAAGCATTTGACATTTTGTTACCCATGTGCTATTAAGCCATGGGATATTGTAAATTGATGTAAATATTTAATATTGCAATAAAATACCAAAAACTGGCTATGGGAGCAATGAATGAGAAGGGGACATGTGTATTCCACTAGGGAGTGGTGAGGGGGTTGTGAGGTTGAACCATAAGCTACCAAATGTCATCTTGAGAACCCATTTGACTTCCTTTGCTAACATTTAATTCTAGGTAAGAAAGTTGTTGAAGAATTCAGTCCATGGCTTCAATAGAACATGGGCAGCCCAAAAATTAGTATGGCAGAGTATGAGCTTTGTTTTCTTGTACCGTAAGTCACTCTACCTCATGGGAGTTGCTTCTACCTCACTCCCATTCTAGTGTGGAAGAAACTAGCATCATTTTCTATCCAAAAACGAATAGCCAACAATGAGAAAAACCAGAAATCACAACTTTGCAAGAACCCGCGTTTTGAAGAGCCAAAAACGCTCAGATTTGGTATTTGATAGTAAAATCAAACGGGGGATCCATAGATATGAACCTTCGGGTGAATTTGAGATTATTAGATACCGTGAAATCCATTGGAAAACCCAGTTTTTATAGCCCATAAAACCAGTGACAGGACTGAGTTATTTGATAAACAGAATTGTGAGAAATCCAATTGTGAATGAGTGAGCAGAGGTTGGGATTGCTTGATAAACCTAGTGAAGGCTAGAATCTCAAGGATTAGTAGCTAGACCTTTCTATGCCCACCCTAAAGAGCACTGGAGGGAAGAGATGCTTGAGGGACTGTGTAGTAGGAAAGGGGACCTTCGTTGTGTTGGGTGTGGTAGGTAATGTGGGTGCCTTGACTGTTGAATTCATATGAGATTTCTGTAGCTCTATAGATGAGCTCACTAGCTTAGCATTGCCCTTCTTTGTCTTTTGTATGCTTGATAAACTCAACTGTGTGTTGGCTTAGCATAGCTGTAGAGTGAAACCATGGCTATAAGTGAGCCTGTCTAGTTCCTCCTTAGTGGATTCACAACCCAGCTCGGGGATGATCTCTTAGCTGAAAGAATACAAGTTGGACAGAGATCTATAGCTGGGTGGAACATTGCTCTCACATAGCCAATAGTTTGGACAGCTTCATCTTCAAGATAAGTTTTCTCTGTAATTTACATTATATGCATTATGTGTTTTGCAGTGTGTTAATTCTGGATGTTAATTGCCCATTTAAAAGAAACGAAATGATTCTCTTAATGGAATCGACATAAAGTCTATGCATAGCATGAGTACGATATTGAATTCTCTGCATAATGAACCATCATATGAGTGTGTTAGATATGATGATGCATTACTGTTTGTGTACTTGCAAATATGTTTATTTCCGCTGTGTTTATATTGAGTATGAGTTTGCACACAGAAGATTTTTAATTGTTATGAATTTATGAGTAATGTATGGGGCTGAGATTCTCAAATAAGCCTGGTAGATTGGTCATGTTTCCCTTGCTTACATCAGGTTGATGGAAGGGGATGTGATAGAGTGGTATCAGAGCCCAGCTTGCACCACTAGGGCTACTTGGGCTAAACTCTGAGTTACAGGCAAGAGACATAATGTCTTAACGTAGTATTGTTAAAGTTGGGGCGAAATTTTTTATTGGAAAAATGGCAGGGTCAGATTTCCCAGGTGTGGAAGAGGATCACACAAGTGCATAGATCTCTCCAATAGATTTCTAACGGTACCAGACTCGTCCCATTTGGCTAAGGGACGAAGGATTTATGGACCTCGGAAGTCGCAAGGCCGAAGGCGTTTTAGGGTTGCGGATGTCGAGTTTCGAGTTTCAGGAAAGCGAATTTTCAAAAATTGCGTTTGGATTTCTGAAATCCCAAACCCACAATTTTTGGCTTTCGGGATGTCGGGTTTCGGGTTGCGGGATGCGGGAACACAAATTTTTTAAATTGCACGTTCCGATTTCCGCAAACCCGAACCCGCAATTTCGGGTTTCGGGTTTTGGGTTGCAGGTTGCGGGATGGTTACATTCCATGACCACAACTTGACTTCCCGAACCCACAATTTTGGGTTTTGGGATGTGGGTTGTGGAATGGTTACATTCCGTGACCGCAACTTGACTTCCCGAACTCACAATTTTGGGTTTCGGGTTGCAGGTCGCGGCCTATGTGTAAGTATAGAGCACGAAAATTGATTTTTGGATTACAGGAGCATGCAAGTTCGGAATTTGATGAGTTCAGTTACATTGTGAAGCCATTGACAGAGGCCATGAATGAACTAGTGAAGACCCCGAGCCCATTATGCTCCGATTTGGCATAAAATCAGAATGAATGGCTTTTACAAATCAGCGTCCCGACACTTGACAGAAGGTCGGATTGAGCCGAAACTGATATGGAATGGTCATGGAGGAGGAACGATATTAATTTTGGAGTTTTGGAGCCAAAATCCAAAGGATGTGGAGTCGGGGTGTGTAAGAAGCCCAAAAAGCATTATTCCGGGCGATGTTTTTTGGATTTTGAAAAGCATGCAGTGGTTAAAAGTGACCCTATAATTCAGAATCAAGAAAATTACTGAACTTAAAATTTCATATTCTCAGTAAAACAGACATATTCGGTTAGACAAAGATTTCCCAGAAATGCACCATTTGGGGAATAACCATTTTTGGCCCAAAATTTAAAATTCTGGAAAAATGTGAAAAGTGGAAAGTAGTCAAACCCAGAATTTTATAGAAGATGAATGGAGCATCGGAACAGAGATCCGTGAGTTTCTGCGTGTTCCTTTCTCTATGGAATAACTTCACCCAGTAGAAAAGTTTTCTTGATTCTTCATAAATTTTCTCCTACGGGTGGCTGAAGTTGGTAGTTCATGATATTTTACAACTGTGTAAAAATGTGCAGAATTGTGGTGAAAGTTGTCATTTTTTAAATAACGTAGTTTCCACACCCGAGGTCGGAATGGAGGATGGAGATAGGCATTGGAAATCTTGTCCAGTAGGGATTAATGGTGTATGACTAGAATTTGAATAGGGTTATCACACACGATGGATAATTAGAGAAGAAAAGTGACAGTGGCGTTTTTGTCAAATTGTTGACAATATGGGAAATTTCAAAATTCCATGAATGGGCAAAAGAAATGAATGCATAACAGCTATGTGAATTATTCCATGAGTTGATTATGCTAAATATTGATTGTTGTATATTTCTAGATGCATTCTTATGATGTCTAACAAATATTTTCATAATGCAGAGTGCTTGCAGCTCATAAAAATAATAATTGTAGCAGAGGTAGCATACAAGAAAAATGGTGACCATAAATGATGCTCAAAATCCTTATGAGCATGAAGAAGAAGTCCTAGAAGAAAATGTGCATGAAGAGAATGCTGAGACTGAATCCAATGGGAGAAGGGAGCAGGTGACTCCTCAGAATTTGGTTGAAACCATGGTGAGCTTCAATGAAAGATTGATGAAGGCTCAAAAATAACAACACCAACTCAATGCTGCTATCTTGCAAAGTCTCACTAATATGAAACAAAGGATAAACCTTGTGTCTAACCCAAGCAATGTGAGCGAAGAAGAAAGAGATGCAGAGAGTCGCTCTAGAGGTCCTTCAAAGAAGAGGACTCCAAGCCCAAGGAAGAGTTCTGTGAGCAAGAAGCATAGAACACCTTCCTCTAGATCTTCTTCCAACAAAACATGTGACTCCGGAGGTTCTCAAAGAAGTCAAAGGCATGTGCCTAGGAGTTTTGAGGGGAGAAAGAAGTCCAAGGGAATTCCACAGGGAGAATTTAGGAAGGCAAGGCCTCCCACATTTGATGGAGAAGTCAAGACTGGGCAAGAGGCTGAGGCATGGCTTCTTGGAATGAAGAAATATTTCAAAATTCAAGACTACTCAGGAAATGAAAAAGTCAGAATTGCCATATACAATCTAAATGGTATAGCTTCAATTTGGTGGGACAATCTCTTGCAAGTGAAAGGAATCAGTGAAAGGAAGATCAGTTGGGAAAGATTTAAGAAGTACTTCAAGGAAAAATACCGTTCTGCTAGGTATCATGACAGTAAGAGAAAAGAGTTCAATGAACTCAGGTTGGGACAAAAATCTATGGAAGAGCATGTCCATAAATTTTTGGAGTTGTTGAGATATTTGGACTATATTAAGGATGAGAGAATAAAAATCCAATGCTTCCTTGGAAATCTACCCCAAAGTTTCAAAGATAGGATTGAATTTGTTAATCCACCAAGTCTTGATGAAGCAATTAGAATGGATATGCATTGCTATGAGCAGAATAAAGGAAAATTGGAGGTTAACCCAGCATGGAAAGGGAAGCTAAGAGGGAGGTTTGACCAAAATAAGAGTGGTTTCAAGCCACCATTCAAAATACAATCTAAAACCTTTCCACAGGTGAAGCAAGCAAGGAGTGGATTCATACCAATAGAAGCAACAGACAAATCATCAAAGGGACCGCTTCAGTGTTGGGGATGTGGAGAAAACCACATGCTGAAGGATTGCTCACATCGGAAGGATAATCCCTAAAGGTTGCACAACTTAAAGGGAGTAGCTACAGTGGAGTACATGGCAAGGGAAATGCCTCGAATTTATATAGCATTGGATAATCATCAAGCAAATCATCAATCATCAATGGTGGAAGTTGAAGGTAAGATTGCTACGCAATCTATTTCTATTTTGATTGATCCAGGATCTACTCATAGTTATGTTTCTCTGAAAGTGGTTGAAGGTTGTTCTCTTAGAAAAGTGAAGCACAATAATTCTTGGTTAGTTCAATTATCCACATGGACTAAGAGAAATGTTAGTGAAGTGGTGGTGGAGTGCCCCATAGAATTGAATGTACCCCACACGCATGTAGATTTGAATATACTACCATCAGGTTCTTATGATGCCTTAATTGGCATGGATTGGTTGGAAAAGCATAGAGCTAAGTTGGACTGTTATGAGAAAGCACTTGAGTACATTGATGAAGAGGGAAAACCAAGATTGGTAAGAGGAATTCCCAGGCAAGTTTCAGTAAGAAAAATTTCATCCTTACAGTTGAAAAAGTTTTATAAGAAAGGTTGTCAATTGTATGCAGTCCTTATGTCAAATTTATAAAAGGGAAAAGAACCAAGTATAGAAGACTTTCCAATGTTGCAAGAGTTCCAAGATGTATTTCCGGATGAAGTGTCTGGACTACCACAAAAGAGAGATATTGATTTTACCATTGATCTTATTCCAGGGGAAGCATCAAATTTCAAAGCTCCTTATAAAATGAGCACACCGGAATTGGTAGAATTGAAGATGCAGCTACAAGAATTAATGGAAAAGAGGTATATCAGGCCAAGTGTGTCTCCTTGGGAAGCACCAGTGTTATTTGTTAAGAAGAATGATGGGACTCTAAGGCTATGTATTGATTATAGGTAGCTCAATAAAGTGACTGTCAAGAACAAGTATCCATTGCCAAGAATTGATGATTTGCTTGATCAAATGAAGGAAGCTAAAGTGTTTTCAAATATTGACTTGAGATCGGGGTACCATCAAGTAAGGATTAAGGAGGAAGACATTCAGAAGACAGCCTTTAGAACTAGATATGGTCATTATGAGTTCACTGTGGTGCCATTTGGTCTTACCAATGCACCTGCTACATTCATGTGTCTCATGAATAGTGTCTTCAGCAAGTATTTGGATAAGTTTGTGATCGTGTTCTTGGATGACATTCTTGTCTATTCAAGGAATGAAGAAGAACATGAGGAACATCTAAGAATGGTGTTGCAAGTTCTTAGAGAACATCAGTTGTATGCCAAGTTAAGCAAGTGTGAATTTTACCAAAAGGAGGTGCAATATTTGGGTCATATCATTTCTGAAGAAGGTATTGCAATGGATCCAGAAAAGATTAATTCCATCATGGATTGGTCTACTCCAAAGAATGTTTCAGATGTTAGATCTTTTAAGGGTCTTGCTAGTTACTACAGAAGGTTCATTGAAGGATTCTCCAAGATATCTCACACAATCACTTCATTGCAGAAGAAGAATATCAAGTTTACATTGTCTGAAAAGTGTGAGAAAAGCTTTGAGCAGTTAAAGGAGCTACTTACCAGTGCTCCTGTTTTGAAGATAGCAGATCCAAAGAAGGAATTTGTAGTGTGCACATATGCTTACATTGAAGGGCTAGGTGGAGTGCTCATGCAAGCAGGATTGGTGATTTGCTATGAGTCAAGGAAATTAAAAGAGCATGAAAAGAATTATGACACACATGATTTAGAATTAGCAGCCATAGTACATGCCTTCAAGATGTGGAGACAATATTTAATGGGAAGAAGATTCGAGCTTAGAACAAACCACATGAGCTTGAAGTATTTGTTTGATCAACCAAACTTGAATGCAAGGAAAGCTACGTGGATGGAATTTCTTTGTTAATTTGATTTTGAAATTAAGCATGTAAAAGGGAAAGAGAATAAGGTTGCAGATGCACTTAGCAGAAAATTTCATGTTGCAGCAGTAAGTATGTGCAAGTCAGATTTGAAGACGAGTTATTGAAGCGCAAAACAATGAGGAAACTTACCTTAAAATTAAAGAAAATTTGCAGCAGGGTATTGTGGATGAAAAGTGTGCAGGATATCAGCTTGGTGAAGACAATATCCTCATCTACAAGGATAGATTGTACATTCCAAATAGTGCAAATTTGAAGAAGCTAGTGATGGATGAAATTCATCAAATACCATAATCTGGAAACCCAGGATATCAAAAAATTATAACAGCAGCAAAAAAACAATACTTTTGGCATGGTATGAAGAAAGACATAGCTGAGTACATAGCTAGGTGTCAGAAGTGCCAACAGGTTAAGGCAGAGCACCAACACCCAGCAGGATTGTTGTAGCCCTTACCCATTCTGGAATGGAAGTGGGAAGTGATCTCCATGGATTTTATAATAGGTCTACCCATGACAGTGAAGAAGCATGATTCAATCATGGTTGTGGTGGACAAGCTATCAAAGGTAGATCACTTTATTCCAGTCAAGTCCATTCACAAGGCTAATGATATTGCAAATATCTTCATGAGAGAGATATTTAGATTGCATGGATTACCTTAGGCAATAATTTATGATCATGATACAAAGTTCACTTCCAATTTTTAGAAAGGATTATTTTAGGAATTGGGAACTAAATTGAATTTCAGTACAGTCTATCATCCTCAAATGAATCGCCAAACTGAGAGGGTGAATCAAGTTCTTGAAGACATGTTGAGAATGTATGTGGTGGATAAACTATCCAAGTGGGAGGATTACCTACACTTGATAGAATTTGCATACAATAATGGACAACATGCATCATTGGGAATGAGTCCATTTGAATCATTGTATGGCAAATGATGTAGGACTCCAGTGAATT
This sequence comes from Larix kaempferi, assembly GCA_027924585.1. Classification (NCBI taxonomy): domain Eukaryota; kingdom Viridiplantae; phylum Streptophyta; class Pinopsida; order Pinales; family Pinaceae; genus Larix; species Larix kaempferi. Next base: position 61,282,649 of record BSBM01000370.1, on the reverse strand, counting down.
GGGACAGCTTGGTGAACAGGGTAGTACTTGGGCCAGATATGATCATGGAAATGGAACAGGAAGTTGCTAAGATCAGGCATAATTTAAAGGCAGCTCAGGACAGGTAGAAGAGTTATGCAGATTTGAAAAGAGTGCATAAGAAATTTTAGATTGAGGATCATGTCTATTTGAGAGTGAAACCAAGGAAGAGTTCTCTCAAGTTGGGTAGTTGTGCCAAGTTGTCACCAAGATATCGTGGGCCATTTGAAGTCCTTGATAGGATAAGGCCAGCTGCATATAGAATTGAATTGCTTGCTAACATAAAATCTCATAATGTTTTCCATGTATCTTTGCTTAAGAAGTATGTACATGATACTAATCATATGATTGATTGGAATGTGATATAGGTGGAACCTAAGGGAGAGTTCCAAGTAGAGCCTATGTGCATCCTCGACAAGAAGGTCACTTTACTCTGGAACAGAGCCATTGGGAAGATAAAGGTCCAATGGGAGCACCTTAGTCCCGATAAGTCTACGTGGGAGCTAGAGTATGCCATGAGAGAGGCATTCCCATTTTTGTTCAGTTTTGAGAACATCGAGGACGGTGTTGTTCTAAGGGGGAGGAGAATGTAATACCCCAATTTTGACCCTTATGAAATATTGGTTTTTAATGTAAATATTGTATACAGGCGATGTAAGTTTCCCTTGTGTGGAGATCAAGGCCAAGGCCCCGCTAGTGTATGCTTGGATTTTATTTTAAATGGACAAGCATTTGACATTTTGTTACCCATGTGCTATTAAGCCATGGGATATTGTAAATTGATGTAATTATTTAATATTGCAATAAAATACCAAAAACTGGATATGGGAGCAGCGAATGAGAATGGGCCATGTATATTCCACTAGGGAGTGGTGAGGGGGTTGTGTGGTTGAACCATAAGCTGCCAAATGTCATCTTGAGAACCTATTTGACTTCCTTTGCTGACATTTAATTCTGTGTAAGAAAGTTGTTGAAGAATTTAGTCCATGGCTTCAATAGAGCATGGGCAACCTAAAAATTCGTATGGCAGAGTATGGTCTCTGTTTTTTTGTACCACAAGTCACTCTACCTCATGGGAATTGCTTCTACCCTCATTCCCATTCCAGTGTGGAAGAGCCCAGCATCATTTTTCATCCAAAAACGAATTGCCAGTAGTGAAAAAAACCAGAAATCGCAACTTTGCAAGAACCCACTTTTGGAAGTTTCAAAAACAACCAGATTTGGTATTTGACAGTAAAATCCAATGGGGGATCCATAGATATGAACCTTGGGGCGAATTTGAGATTATTAGATACCCTGAAATCCATTGGAAAACCCAGTTTTTATAGCCTAGAAAACCAATAACGGGATTGAGTTATTTTATGAATAGAATTGTGAGAAATCCAATTGTGAATGAGTGAGCAGAGGTTGGGTTTGCTTGATAAACCCAGTGAAGGCTAGAATCTCAAGGATTAGCAGTTGGACCTTTCTATGCCTACCCTGAAGAACACTGGAGGGAAGGGACGCCTGAGGGACTGTGCAGCGGGGAAGGGGACCTTTCTTGTGTTTGGTGTGGTAGGTAATGTGGGCACCTTGACTATTGAATTTATCTGAAATGCCTGTAGCTCTGTGGATTGGCTCACTGGCTTAGCATTGCCCTCCTTTGTCTTTTGTATGCTTGATAAACCCAAATGTGTTGGCTTAGCATAGTTGTAGAGTGAAACCATGGCTGTAAGTGAGTTTGTCTAGTTCCTCCTTAGTGGATTCACAACCTAGCTCGGGGGTGATCTCTCAGCTGAAAAAATACAAGCTAGACAGAGATCTATGTTTGGGTGGAACGTTGCTCTCACATAGCCAGTAGTTTGGACAGCTTCATCTTCAAGATAATTGTTCTCTGTAATTTACATTATATGCATTATATGTTTTGCAGTGTGTTAATTATGAATGTTAATTGCCCATTTTAATGAAACGAAATGGTTGTCTTAATGAAATCGACATGAAGTCTGTGCATAGCATGAGTACGAGATTGAATTCTCTGTATAATGAACCATCATATGCCTGTGTTAGATATGATGATGCATTACTGTTGGTGTGCTTGCAAATATGTTTATTTCTGCTATGTTTATATTGAGTATGAGTCTGCACATAGAATATTTTTAATTGTTATGAATTTATGAGTAATGTATGGGGCTGAGATTCTCTATGAAGAACTTGCAATAATTAATTAATGCAAATACACGAGATATCAGAAATAATAGAACTCAGAATCACTTTTATATTGATCACGGGCCCCTTCGAGGGGGAAACCTCCTTTGAGCACGCTCAATACAATTAACTTCACGGTGTCTTCATAGGCCTCAACACACACTTATATACTAAGTCTAGGTGCCAATACCATGGGTCAATACTATCTGTCAATACAAACCATGGGCTAAGTCTAGGCGCCAATACTATGAGTCAAAACCATGGGACATATAATACTATGGGACGACTTACAAAGCATATGCATCTAATACTATGGGTCAATACTATGGGCTAATATAAACTATGGATCAACAAATACTACGGGATGACTTACAAAGCATATGTGTCCAACAACAATATACTAACAAAGTAAAGACAGGGGTTCCTAACATTCTCAAATAAGCCCGGTATATTGGTCATGTTTCCCTTGCTTGCATCGGGTTGATGGAAGGAGACGTGACAGAGTGGTATCAGAGTCCAGCTTGCAGCACTGGGGCTGCTTGGGCCAAACTTTAAGTTACAGGAAAGTGACAGAATGTTTTAACGCAGTATTGGTGAAGTTGGGGTGGCATTTTTTTATTGAAAAAATGGCAGGGTCAGATTTCTCAGGTGTAGAAGAGGATCACATAGGTGCATAGATCTCTCCAAGTGTTTTCCAACAGTACCAGACTCGTCCCATTTGGCTAAAGGACGAAATAGTTATGGACCCCAGAAGTCCCAAGGCAAGAGACGTTCCAGGGTTGCGGATGTTGGGTTTCGGGTTTTGAGAATGCGAATTTTCCAAAAATTGCGTTTGGATTTCTTAAATCTGAACCCGCAATTTTCGGCTTTCAAGATGTTAGGTTTCGAGCTTCGGGTTGTGGGAACGCAAGTTTTGAAATTGTGCGTTCCGGTTTCTGCAAACCCGAACCCGTAATTTCGGGTTTCGGGTTTCAGGTTGCAGGTTGCGGGATGGTTACATTCCGTGACAGCAAATTGACTTCCCGAACCCACAATTTCGGGTTTCGGGTTGCATGATGATTACATTCCATCACTGCAACTTGACTTCCCGAACTCACAATTTCGGGTTTCGGGTTGCGGGTCGCGGCCTATGTGTGGCGGGATTAAAAAAAAAAAGTATAGAGCCCGAAAAATGATTTTTGGATTATAGGAGCATGCAAGGTCTGAATTTGATGATTTTAGTTACATTTTGAGGCCGTTGACAGAGGCCATGAATGAACCAATGAAGATCCGGAGCCCATTATGCTTCGATTTGGCATAAAATCGGAATGAATGGCTTTTACAAATCAGTGTCTCGACGCTTCACAGAAGGTCGGATTGAGCCAAAACTGATATGGAACGGTCTTGGAGCAGGCACAGTATTAAGTTTGGAGTTTTGGAGCCAAACTCCAAAGGACGTGGAGTCGGGGTGTGCAAGAAGGCCAAAAAGCATTATTCCGGGCCACATTTTTGGGATTTTAAAAAGCTTGCAGTGGTTGAAAGTGACCATATAATTCGGAATCAAGAAAATTACTAAACTCAGCATTTCATATTCTCAGTAAACCAGACATATTCTATTAGACAAATATTTTTCATAAATGCACCGTTTTGGAAATAGCCATGTTTTGCCCAAAATTTAAAATTTTGGAAAAATGTGAAAAGTGGAAAGTAGTCAAACCTATAATTTTATAGAAGATGAATGGAGCATCGAAATAGCGATCCACGAGTTCCTGAGTGTTCCTTGCTATATGGACTAAATTCGTCCGGTAGAAAAAATTTCGGGGTTCTTCATAAATTGTCTCCCATGGGTGGCTGAAGTTGGCATTTCATGATATTTTACAACTGTGTAAAATGTGCAAAATTGTGGTGAAAGTTGTCATTTTTTAAATAACGTAGTTTCCACACCTGAGCTCGAAATGGAGCACGAGGAAAGGAATTGGAAAGCTTGTCCAGCAGGGATTAATGGTGTATGACTAGAATTTGAATAGGGTTATCACACACCATGGATAATTAGAGCAGAAAAGTGCCAGTGACTTTTTTGTCAAATTGTTCACAATATGGGCAATTTCCAGAATTGCATGAATGGGAAAAATAAATAAATGCATAACAACTATGTGAATTATTCCATCAGTTGATTATGTTAAATATTGATTATTGTATATTTCTAGATGCATTGTTATGATGTCTAACAAATATTTTCATAATGCACAGTGCTTGCAGCTCATAAAATTAATAATTGTAGCAGAGGTAGCATACAGGAAAAATGGTGACCATAAATGATGATCAAGATCCTTATGAGCATGAAGAAGACATCCTAGGAGAAAATGTGCATGAAGAGAATGCTTAGACTGAATCCAATGGGAGAAGGGAGCAGGTGACTCCTCAGAATTTGGTTGAAACCATGGTGAGCTTCAATGAAAGATTGATGAAGGCTTAAGAAGAACAACACCAACTCAATGTTGCTATCTTGCAAAGTCTCACTGATATGCAACAGAGGATAAACCTTGGGTCCAACCCAAGCAATGTGGGTGAAGAAGAAAGAGATGCAAAGAGTCGCTCTAGATGCCGTTCAAAGAAGAGGACTCCAATCCCAAGGAAGAGTTCTGTGAGCAAGAAGCATAGAACACCTTCCTCTAGATCTTCTTCCAGCAAATCATGTCACTCCAGAGGTTCTCAAAGAATTCAAAGGCATGTGCCCAAAATATTTGAGGGGAGAAAGAAGTCCAAGGGAATTCCACAGAGAGAATTCAAGAAGGCAAGGCCTCCCACATTTGATGGAGAAGAAAGGACTGGCCAAGAGGCTAAAGCATGGCTTCTTGGAATGAAGAAATATTTCAGAATTCAAGACTACTCCGGAAATAAAAAAAGCCAGAATTGCCATATACAATCTAAATGGTAGAGTTTCAATTTGGTGGGACAATCTCTTGCAAGTGAAAGGAATTAGTGAAAGGAAGATCAGTTGGGAAAGATTTAAGAAGTACTTCAAGGAAAAATACCTTTCTACTAGGTATTATGACAGCAAGAAAAAAAGAGTTCAATGAACTCAGTTTGGGACAAAAATCTATGGAAGAGCATGTCCATAAATTTTTGGAATTGTTGAAGTATGTGGACTATATTAAGGATGAGAGAATAAAAATCCAATGCTTCCTTGGAAGTCTACTCCAAAGTTTCAAAAATAGGATTGAATTTGTTAATACACCAAGTCTTGATGAAGCCATTAGAATGACAATGCATTACTATGAGCAGAATAAAGGAAAATTGAAGGTTAACCCAACATGGAAAGGGAAGCTAAGAGGGAGGTTTGACCAAAAGAAGAGTGGTTTCAAGCCACCATTCAAAAATAATCCTAGAATCTTTCCACAGGGGCAGCAAGCAAGGAGTGGATTCAAACCAGCAGTAGCAGCAAACAAAAGCATTAAAGGGACCGCTTCAGTGTTGGGGATGTGGAGAAAACCACATGCTAAAGGATTGTCCACATCGGAAGGATAATGCCTGAAGGTTGCACAACTTAAAGGGAGCAGCTACAGTGGAGGACATGGCAAGGGAAACGCCTTGAATTTATGCAGCGTTGGATAATCATCAAGCAGATCATCAATCATCAGTGGTGGAGGTTGAAGGTAAGATTGCTACGCAATCTATTTATGTTTTGATTGATCCAGGATCTACTCATAGTTATGTTTCTCCAAAAGTGGTTGAAGATTTTTCTCTTAGAAAAGTGAAGCACAATAAGTCTTGGTTAGTTCAATTAGCCACAGGGACCAAGAGAAATGTTAGTGAAGTGGTGGTGGAGTGCCCCATAGAATTGAATGGACTCCACACACATGTAAATTTGAATATACTACCATTAGGTTCTTATGATGCCTTAATTGGAATGGATTGGTTGGAAAAGCATAGAGCCAAGTTGGACTGTTATGAGAAAGCACTTGAGTGCATTGATGAAGAGGGAAAAACAAGATTGGTAAGAGGAATTCCCAAGCAAGTTTTAGTAAGACAAATTTCAGCCTTACAATTGAAATCTTTTATAAGAAAAGTTGTCAATTGTATGCAGTCCTTATGTCAAATTCATGAGAGGGGAAATGACCAAGGATAGAAGACTTTCCAATGTTGCAAGAGTTCCAAGATGTATTTCCGGAAGAAGTTTCGGGACTACCACCAAAGAGAGATATTGATTTTACCATCGATCTTGTTCTAGGGGCAACATCGAATTCAAAAGCTCTGTATAGAATGAGCATATCGGAATTGTTAGAATTGAAGATGCAGCTCTAAGAATTAACGGACAAGAGGTACATCAGGCCAAGTGTGTCTCCTTAGGGAGCACCAGTGTTATTTATTAAGAAGAAGGATGGGACTCTAAGGCTATGTATTGATTACAGGAAGCTCAATAAAGTGACAGTCAAGAACAAGTATCCATTGCCAAGAATTGATGACTTGTTTGATCAAATGAAGGAAGCTAAACTATTTTCAAAGATTGACTTGAGATCGGGGGTACCATCAACTAAGGATTAACGAGGAAGAAATTCACAAGACAGCCTTCAGAACTAGATATGGTCATTATGAGTTCACTGTGGTGCCATTTGGTCTTACCAATGCACCTGCACTACATTCATGTGTCTCATGAATAGTGTCTTCAACAAATATTTGGATAAGTTTGTGGTTGTGTTCTTGGATGACATTTTTGTCTATTCAAGCAATGAAGAAGAACATGAGGAACATCTAAGAATAGTGTTGCAAGTTCTTAGAGAACATCAGTTGTATGCCAAGTTAAGCAAGTGTGAATTTTACCAAAAGAAGGTGCAATATTTGGGTCATATCATTTCTGAAGAAGGTATTGCAGTGGATCCAGAAAAGATTAAAGCCATCATGGATTGGTCTACTCCAAAGAATGTTTCAGATGTTAGATCTTTTATGGGTCTTGCTGGTTACTACAGAAGGTTCATTGAAGGATTCTCCAAGATAGCTCATCCAATCACTTCATTGCAGAAGAAGAATATCAAGTTTACATGGTTTGAAAAAGTGTGAGAAAAGCTTTCAGCAGTTAAAGGAGCTACTTACCAGTGCTCCTATTTTGAAGATAGCAGATCCAAAGAAGGAATTTGTAGTGTGCACAGATGCTTGCATTGAAGGGCTAGGTGGAGTGCTCATGCAAGAAGGATTGGTGATTTTCTATGAGTCAAGGAAATTAAAAGAGCATGAAAATAATTATGCCACACATGATTTAGAATTAGCATCCATAGTACATGTTCTCAAAATGTGGAGACATTAGTTGATGGCAAGAAGATTCGAGCTTAGAACAGACCACATGAGCTTGAAGTATTTGTTTGATCAACCAAACTTGAATGCTAGGCAAGCTAGGTGGATGGAATTTATTTGTGAATTCGATTTTGAAATTAAGCATGTAAAAGGGAAAGAGAATAAGGTTGCAGATGCTCTTAGCAGAAAATTTCATGTTGCAGCAGTAAATATGTGCCAAGTCAGATTTGAAGACAAGAGTTATTGAAGCCCAAAACAATGAGGAAAATTTCCTTCAAATTAAAGAAAAATTGTAGCAGGGTAATGTGGATGAAAAGTGTGCGGGATATTAGCTTGGTGAAGACAATATCCTCATCTACAAGGATAGATTGTACATTCCAAATAGTGCACATTTGAATGAGTTGGTGATGGATGAAATTCATCAAATGCCATACTCTGGACACCCAGGATATCAGAAAACTATAACAGCAGCAAGAAAACAGTACTTTTGGCATGGTATGAAGAAAGACATAGCTGAGTACATTGCTAGGTGTCAAAAGTGCCAATAGGTTAAGGCAGAGCACCAACACCCAGCAGGATTGTTGCAGACTTTACCCATTCCGGAATGGAAGTGGGAAGTGATCTCTATGGATTTTATAACAGGTCTTCACATGACAGTGAAGAAGCATGATTCAATAATGGTTGTGGTGGACAAGCTATCAAAGGTAGCTCACTTTATTTCAATCAAGTCCACTCACAAGGCTAATGATATTGCAAATATCTTCATGAGAGAGATATTCAGATTGCATGGATTTCCTAAGGCAATAATTTCAGATCGTGATACAAAGTTCACTTCCAATTTTTGGAAAGGATTATTTCAGGAATTGGGAACTAAATTGAATTTTAGTACAGCATATCATCCTCAAACAGATAGCCAAACTAAGAGGGAGAATCAGGTTCTTGAAGACATGCTGAGAATGTATGTGATGGATAAACCATCCAAGTGGGAGGATTACCTACCCTTGGTAGAATTTGCATACAATAATGGATATCATGCATCATTGAGAATGAGTCCATTTGAAGCATTGTATGTCAAAGGATGCAGGACTCCAGTGAATTGGGGTAGCCCGGTGAAAAGGGTAGTACTTGGGCCAAAGATGATCAAGGAAATGGAATAGGAAGTTGCTAAAATCAGGCAGAATTTAAAGGCATCTCAGGACAGATAGAAGAGTTATGCAGATTTGAAAAGAGTGCATAAGGAATTTCAGATTGGGGATCATGTCTATTTGAGAGTGAAACCAAGGAAGAGTTCTCTCAAGTTGGGGAGTTGTGCCAAGTTGTCACCAAGATATTGTGGGTCATTTGAAGTCCTTAATAGGATAGGGCTAGTTGCATATAGAATTGCATTGTCTGCTAACATAAAAGCTCATAATGTTTTCCATGTATGTTTGCTTAAAAAGTATGTACATGATCCTAATCATATGATTGATTGGAATGTGATACAGGTGGAACCCGAGGGAGAGTTCCAAGTGGAGCATATGCGCATCCTTGACAAGAAGGTCACTTTGCTCCAGAATAGAGCCATCAGGAAGGTAAAGGTCTAATGGGAGCACCTTAGTCACGATGAGGATACGTGGGAGCTGGAGGATGCCATGAGAGAGGCATTCCTATTTTTGTTTAGTTTTGAGAACATCGACGACGGTGTTGTTCTAACGGGGAGGGGAATGTAATACCCCAATTTTGACCCTTATGAAATATTGGCTTTTAATGTAAATATTGTATACAAGCGATGTATGTTTCTCTAGTGTGGAGCTCAAGACCAAGGCCCCGCTAGTGTATGCTCGGATTTTATTTTAAATGGAAAAGCATTTGACATTTTGTTACTCATGTGCTATTAAGCCATGGGATATTGTAAATTGATGTAAATATTTAATATTGCAATAAAATCCCAAAAACTGGCTATGGGTGCAATGAATGAAAATGGGCCATGTGTATTCCACTAGGGAGTGGTGAGGGGGTTGTGGGGTTGAACCATAAGCTGCCAAATGTCATCTTGAGAACCCATTTGACTTCCTTTGCTGACATTTAATTCTCTGTAAGAAAGTTGTTGAAGAATTTAGTCCATGGCTTCAATAGAGCATGGGCAGCCCAAAAATTCGTATGACAGAGTATGGGCTTTGTTTTCTTGTACCACAAGTCACTCTACCTCATGGGAGTTGCTTCTACCTCATTCTCATTCTAGTGTGGAACAACCCAGCATCATTTTCCATCCAAAAACGAATTGCCAGCAGTGAGAAAAACCAAAAATTGCAACTTTGCAAGAACCCGCGTTTTGAAGAGCCAAAAATGCCTAGATTTGGCAATTGATAGTAAAATCCAATGGGGGATCCATAGATATGAACCTTAGGGCGAATTTGAGATTATTAGATACCCTGAAATCCATTGGAAAACCTAGTTTTTATAGCCAAGAAAACCAGTGATAGGATTGAGTTATTTGATGAACAAAATTGTGAGAAATCCAATTGTGAATGACTAAGCAGAGGTTGGGTTTGCTTGATAAACTTGGTGAAAGATAGAATCTCAAGGATTAGTAGCTGGACCTTTCTATTCCCACCCTAAAGAGCACTGGAGGGAAGGGACTCCTGAGGGGCTGTGCAGTAGGGAAGGGGACCTTCCTTGTGTTGGGTGTGGTAGGTAATGTGGGTTCCTTGACTGTTGAATTCATCTGAGATGCCTGTAGCTCTATGGATGAGCTCACTGGATTAGCATTGCCCTCCTTTGTATTTTGTATGCTTGATAAACCCAACTGTGTGTTGGCTTAACATAGCTGTAGAGTGAAACCATGGCTGTAAGTGAGCCTGTCTAGTTCCTCCGTAGTGGATTCACAACCCAGCTCGAGGGTGATCTCTTAGCTGAAAGAATACAAGATGGATAGAGATTTATGGTTGGGTGGAATGTTGCTCTCACATAGCCATTAGTTTGGACAGCTTCATCTTCAAGATAAGTGTTCTCTATAATTTACATTATATGCATTATGTGTTTTGCAATGTGTTAATTCTGAATGTTAATTATCAATTTTAATGAAACAAAATGATTGTCTTAATGAAATCGACATGAAGTCTATGCATAGCATGAGTACAAGATTGAATTCTCTGCATAATGAACCATCATATGCATGTGTTAGATATGATGATGCATTATTGTTTGTGTGCTTGCAAATATGTTTATTTCCGCTGTGTTTATATTGAGTATGAGTCTACACATAAAAGATTTTTAATTGTTATGAATTTATGAGTAATGTATGGGGCTGAGATTCACAAATAAGCCCGATAAATTGGTCATGTTTCCCTTGCTTTCATCAGGTTGATGGAAGGGGACGTGACATGAGAGTACCATAGTTCCACTTTCCGCCTTTGACATTTCCCATGATCCAGTTACAGCTGCAGCATCATTTATAGTTACATTTTTATGATCCTGCAGTAGTGACAGCAGTTACAGCTCCAGCAGTAGTCACATTCTCCATAATTGAACAGCAACAATTTCAGTTACATTTTTATGATCATGCAACAGTGACATCTTTTCTGATCCAGTAGTTACAGCAGTTGCACCACCAACATCACCAACCATGTTCCTATTGCATAGTTCATCATCATTCTTGGGTAAGTGGAGGTATGTTGTTTTCTAAACTTTAATCATGCAATTCCTTATCGTTAGATTTTGAGCATCAATTCAATATGATCTAGGATCTTATCTGAGAGAATAACATGTACATCATATCAATCACATGAAGCAATCACAAGAGACAATAGACACATAGAGTTTCCTTGGGGAAAACCAATAAGGTGAAAAACCTCAATAACTTTCTCAGAGATAGAAAGAGCAATGATACAACCCAAGTACAAGAGATAGTTCTCCTAGCAGCTTCTCCTCTCTCACTTGTGCGCCACTCTCCAATGAGTGTTTAAGTGAATAAGTGAATGATCAAATAGAGTGACACCCTCACTCTATATATATACAACTTGACTTTCCTTTTAATTCTAACTAGGTCGGCCCCAACTTAACCACTTAACATAATACTAACTGGGATGACCCCACTAGGGTGGTCTAATAACCCTTTAACCCACAAGACTCATACAGGGCCGAACCCATCAAGGTGGTCTAATAACCCATCAAATACAAATGATGACACTTCCGTACAGAGGAATAATAACCTCTTTGTAGGGATACAATATACATATATGAAATACATTCTGAAGTTACAAATACATCAACACTCCCTCTTAACTAGGAAGGTATTTCTCGACACAGATCTGCTAGCACAAGTCTTCTTCTCTGGATCATCGTTACTGGATCATCGTCATTGTCACTGTTGTTGCTATCTCAATCAATCTCTAATCTACTCGTCATAGGAATTGATACAGAGCTAGCCCTTTTTCATGTTGGATGTAGGCCTAGACTCCATGTAGGTCTTCATCATCTTCTGTAAGAAAGCCATCAAGTAGGTACAATTTAGGACTAATTATAGTGCCTCTGCAAAACCTGCAAGATCTCTCAGAACTGATCATATTCCACCGCAAAACCTACAAGAGCATCTCAGGACTGATTATATGCCTCTGCAAAACCTGTGTACCCTACTGTAACATCATCATCTTCATATCACCTCATAGTCCATGGAGCACAACCCAGATGCACATCACACAGCACTTACACTCATCGACATGGGAAGACACACCTCAACCATCCATGAAAGGCTTAGCACCTATATCTGTGCCATGGGAAGACACACTTCAATCATGCGAGAATGGCATCACACTTATATCCATAGCCATGGGAAGACACACTTCAACCATGCTAGGAATGGCACAACACTTATATCATAGCCATGGGAAGACACACTTCAACCATACTCGAATGGCACAACACTTATATCACAGCCATGGGAAGACACACTTCAACCATGCTCGAATGGCACAGCTCTTACCTCAACAACCATGGGAAGACACACTTCAACCATGTTGGAATGGCCCCAACCCTTATGTCTGCACCATGGGAGAACACACCTACCACCATATGAGAATGGCTCATGTGCATCTGTGTCTGTGGACTCATCACTTCTTCTTGGACGGAATCTCAATCTAAAGTACACCAAGTCTCTCTCTGAAGTACTCAAACTTCACTCTGGCTAGTGGCTTGGTCAACACATCGGTTATTTGCTCGTTCATCACAACATACAGGAGCTTCACTGCTCCTCTCTGCACCATATCCCTGATATAGTGGAACTTGATCTCAATGTGCTTCGACTTGTCATGGAACACTGGGTTCTCCGAAAACTTCACACAACTCTAGTTGTCGCAATATATATAACTAGCACTCACCTGGAGATCAAACAAATTAGATAGTAACTTTCTAAGCCATACTGTCTTAGAACTAGCTGAACAAGCTACGACATACTTTGCTTCAGCTATACTTGGTGCCACACAGGACTGCTTCCTACTAAACCAAGAGATCATACCGGATCCTATACTGAAGCAGCACCACGAAGTGCTCTTCCGATCAATGGCACTCCCTACCCAATTTGAATCAACATAACCCTCCAGGTTAATTTTGATTCCCATCATACTTGATCCCATAGTCAACTGTACCCTTCAGGTACCTCATAATATGATTTACAGCTATCAGGTGAACATGTCTCGGATCTGTCAGATACTGGCTCAAGGTGTTCACTGCAAAGCAGATGTTTGGTCTCATATTCGTCAAGTACATCAAGGACCCAATCATCTGACGATACATCGTGGCATCAACCGGCTCAGATGAATCATCACATAGAAGCTTCAATTTCGATGCCATAGGTGTGGCCATGTCCTTACAGTCCATCATCCTGAACCTCTTCAGGATCTCTACTGCATACTTCCCTTGTCCAAGGAAGATTCCATCTGTGCTCTGTCACACCTCCATACTTAGAAAGTAGTGCATCATACCCAAGTCCTTCATCTCGAACTCAACAACAAGCTTCCTCTTCATGTCGGCAATCAATCTATCCTCACCTATAACAAACAGGTCATCCACATATAGAAGTAGTATCACTAGATTTCCTTCCTCAACCTTGTAGTAAAGGTTGGAGTCCTTTTTACTCTTAGTAAAGCCCAAACTGGATAGGAATCCATATATCCTGTTGTACCAGGTCCTAGGTGCATGTTTAAAGCCATGCAGGGCTTTCTTCAGTTTGCACACATGAGTCCCTCTGTCATGTGTCTTAAACCCGAGTGGCTGCTCCACATACACTTTCCTCTTCGACTACGCCATTCAAGAAAGTTGTTTTGACATCCATATGGTGTATCTTCCACTTCATCACTGCAGCCAGAGCAAGTATTGTTCTGATGGAAGTGTACCTAGCTACAGGAGCAAAAATCATGAGCCACAACCTGGCCTTGCTATCTGCAGCATGCTTGATCTTATAGATCCACTTGGAAGTTACAATAGACTTCCCTTCAGGTCTTGGGACCACATCCCAAACATCATTCTTCATGATCGACTGGTATTCCTCAACCATGGCATCCTTCCATTACTGCATCCCAGATCCTGGGAACTTCGGATTCTTCAATATCTTCAATAGATAGTTTTCTTGAACTTTGTTGCTGGAACAAATGTTGTAGTCCTTCTTTTGTAGGTGATTGTACACAATCTTTCCTACAAGTCAAATTCAATTGCATGATTAGAAACTTCTCATTGTTTTCAAAAACAAATTCTTATGCATAAAGCCATATGTCATACAAGCATGCAATTATCTTAGCCAATGCTTCAATACAACATTTATCCATATATCATAACTTTCTAGATGCCTTCCATCTCTACCAGAACATTGTTAAGAGTGTGCACAACTCCCAACATGTCAGCAAAGAGGTTTCATTCTAGATAAGTAGCAATGGTATGTTGTACAGTACCATAGGCCACTTACCCATTACTTGCATATTAGTAGTATCTTCTTCATTAATGCAATTATTCTAATATGCATAATACACAACCTAAGTCTAGGACCATAAGCATATACATCATTGAATAAAATTATTTAAACAAACAGAATATACAAGAAAAGGCAATTCAAATACTTATCTTTGCTTGTTTGTTGGGTGGACTCCCTCTGAATATTTGCTTCCTTGTAGGAGTTGTTGAAGTCCGACTTTGAAGTAGATTCTTCTAATCCTTTCTGTTGTGGATTGTAAGGAGTGGTCAACTCCCTCTTAATCCCTGAATTACTGCATAACTTCTTGAAGTCCCTTGAAGTGAATTCTCTACCATTGTCAGATCTAAAGATCTTGATCTTCTTATTAGTTTGATTTTCTATCAAGGCTTTGAATTCCTTGAAATTATCAAAACACTTCATCTTTGACTGGATTTCAGGAAGACCTTCTACTGCTTTGCTTGCAATTGGTAGTGCATATGTGCAAGCCTTTTGTGCCAAAGTTCATTTGGCTCCATGGATTCATGTACCATGGCTCGTTCAGTTTATCCCTTCAACTTGTATAATCCTCCCTCTTGCTCTCCAACCACCACTGCATCATCTATAGTTTTACCCTTTGGCCACATAAGGACTTGGCTATCTATAAATGCAACCCTCATGCCTTTTGCATCCAATGAAAACATGGAGAGTAGGTTCTTCTTGAGACTTGGAACATATAGTACATCTTTCATTTTCATAGACTTTCCAGAGTCTAGCTTATAAGAGGCTTCACCACTTCCTTTTATGGGATACTGGTAGTCATCCCCAAGTTTCACCTTGCGGGGTGATTCATGTTCAGATAGATTCATAAAGGATTCCTTGAATCCTGCCATATGTTTGGAAGCCCCACTGTCTATAAGCCAATCATTTCTCCCATGAATAATGGTAGTAGTGAGAGCCGAAATTAAAACATACTCTTCATCACTTAAAGAGTCTTCACTTTCTTCTCTAGTCTTCTTCCTAGGAGGTTCATCATCCTCAGCAATATGAGCATGATGTATTTTCTTGTTGTTCTTGTTCTTCTTTTTGTTCCTAGGACAATTTCTAGAAATGTGTCCCCTTTCATCACAAGTATAGCAACAGACATAGGACATGTTCCTTTGAGGTTTGAAATCACCCTTCTGATGGTGATGTCTTTCTTTCTTATCATGGTGGTGAGTATTCTTGTCACCATGCCTCTTGGAGTGTGTTGTGAGAGCTTGGTCTTCATTCCCCATATTCTCTTCTCGAGCTACAATTCGAGCTTCTTCTTGTGAGCATTCTTCCCACAGCCTACTGAATGTGATAAGTTTCCTCCTGGCACAAATTCCTTGGATGAAGGAATCCCGTGACCTAGGAAGGCCATTAAGAGTGGTCATTACTACTTCTCCATTCTCTATATCTTCTCCCATAGCTTCAAGTTGTTCTTTTATCTGGGAGACCCTTGAGAAATAAGACTGCATGGTCTTCCAATTTATGTTCTTCCCTTCAAATAGCTTGGTCAAGGAATCAAACATCTCCTTGGGTGTCTTCAGAGATGACACATTTGGTATGAGATGGTATTTGATAGAATCAACAATTATCCTCTTAGCCTTTACCAAGTTCCTCTTGTGTAAGGCCTTAGCCTCTTCTCCCTCTGGGACAAGGATCTCTTCACTCATGTAAGTGTCCAACTCATTCTCTTCCAGGATTAACCCAATCTTATACTTCCATGCTCGAAAGTTATTAGCCCCTTCAAGCTTATCCTCAAGCTTGGTGTGGTGAGACATCTTAATGAGTACTTCAAATGGAAATAGAAAAGATTTAGGTCTTACCACTTGATTTGCTGAAAACTGGATCTGGTGCTCGATTAGGGTTTGTTAGAGAAACCCTACAAATTCAAACTTTGAATTTCAAACTTCTGAAAGGATTGAAACATGTGCCTTGATGAGCTGATCAAGCTAGTATACTCAAAATTTGAAAATTGCAAAGTTTCACCCATGAAAATTGCCTTTTAGATTTCCAAATTCACTAGGGAGGACCCTGAATTAGGGTTTGAATTTCCCGGAGCTTCACCCAACCAAAAAGTTCGATCCAAATCTCTAAACTTCAATTTTTCCAAGGAGATTCCAACTGTGGTCTCAGATTTCAGAAATTCCAACTTTTGCAGAAACCCTAATTTTTGGATTCACTAGACAGGACCCCGAACTAGGGTTTGATTTTCCCAGAGTTTTACCCAACCAAAAAGTTCTATCCAAAGCTCTAAACTTTGATTTTTCTGAGGAGCTTCCAACCGTGGTCTCGGAATTCAGAAATTCCAATTTTTGCAGAAACCCTAATTTTTAGGTCAAAAACCGAAAGTGCTCAGAATTGAATTATGTTTTGACAGAAAGATGTGCCTTGCTGAGGAGAGTCAATCTAGCCTCCTGCCTTTCAATATTTGTGGAGAGAAACCAAAAAAACAAGAAGCCCTAGCTTCCGCAACTGGAAAGTGTCTTCTTCTTAGGTTAGCTCTGATACCATGTTAGATTTTGAGCATCAATTCAATATGATCTAGGATCTTATCTGAGAGAATAACTTGTACATCATATCAATCACATGAAGCAATCACAGGAGACAATAGACGCACAGAGTTTTCTTGCGGAAAACCAATAAGGTGAAAACCCCAATAACTTCCTCAAAGATAGAAAGAGCAATGATACAACCCAAGTACAAGAGATAGTTCTCCTAGCAGCTTCTCCTCTCTCACTTGTGCGCCACTCTCCAATGAGTGTATAAGTGAATGATCAAATAGAGTGACACCCTCACTCTATTTATACACAACTTGACTTTCCTTTTAACTCTAACTAGGTTGGCCCCAACTTAACCATTTAACATAATACTAACTGGGTCGACCCCACTAGGGTGGTCTAATAACCCACAATACTCATACAAGGACGACCCCATCAAGGTGGTCTAATAACCCATCAAATACAAATAGCGACACTTCCGTACAGAGGAATAATAACCTCTCTGTAGGGATACAATATACATATATGAAATACATTCCAAAGTTACAAATACATCAACACTTACATGCTAGCAATGAATAATTTGGAAAATTCCCTCACCATGCTCCATTTCCTTTTTCACTTTCATAACCCATGCCAAGTTGCACGAGGACATGCAACAAGTTCAGTTGGGGAGGATGAAGATAGAGGTTGATGTGCACTCTATAGGATCTCAAATGCAACCATATTTTCAAAGGACAGGAAATCTTGTGACAGTTTATTCATTTTTTCATACATATTGTTCCTTATATAAACAAATGCAGAATTTGAATTGAGTATATATCACAAACCATACATTGGATCCTCATGATTTTTGGACAGGGAATGGATAATATTATAATGAACAAAATTGGCAAGTTTCATCTCAATCCAATGCACGGATTTCAAAAAAAAGAGCCATCATCACCTGCAGCCAATTTGCATTTTTCTCGAAATCCGTGATGTGGGTTTTTCTTATTTTTTGTGTGGAGATGCATTAGACTAGTAAAAACTTGCTTGCAATATTTCATCCAAACCCAGTTTGTATTTTGGGAGATATTAGTTCAGGAATTTGGCTGCAACTATGCCAAACTTTCCATTTCATAGCTGCAACTCTGAACTGTATTCACTATCATCATTCTGCTACCATCATTCCATTTTTCCACTACCATCACTCCATTTTTCATCTCGTTTATCATTCACCAACATTTCTTTTCCGACAAATACTTTGTTTCACTTTTCTTCATACACATTGATACACATATTGGCATGATTCATAAAGGTAAAAAAAAGGCTTTCTCATACACATTGATGCTTTCTTATGCACACTGATAGCTTATCATTTCCAATGAGTGTATGGTTAAATTACTGTTGCAGCAAGAAAACAGATAATGAGATAAATGTTGTTAACACAAGAACCAACATTCTTTGTATTCATGGTTGTTACATAAGAACCAACCATAAGAAAATGGCAGCTGTTACTCACACCCTAGAAACATTCATTGTTGGAAAGACATCATCAATCAAAGCCAAAGTTCAGATGCCAAAATCTCTTAAGAAGATCCATGCATGGTTGCATGAGGACATGCAACAAGTTCAGTTGGGGAGTATGTTGGGACTCAGAAATATCATATTGTCATCCACTTTACCTTCTGTTATTCCTCACATTTCATCATCCCATTAGCCTTTCATCATACCATTTCCATACATATACTTGAGTTTCATCTTATTATTTTCCACTTTATTCATTTTAGTATTATAAGTGAATTTATGATTAAATATTGGAAATTAACATGTTTTCACTAATATCTCAAGTATGGATGAGTTTTGTAATGTGTAGGAATATGGAAGGATCAATTCAAAGAAAGAATCCTCGAATATCTCCTCCACCATTTCAAGGAGATAGTTATTCAAAGAGTATTCCAAGGAGAAGATCATGGAGATTTGGTTGGCATATCTTATCTAGGATGTATGAGAGGCATGTGGAGGATTTGAAGAGATCATATTTTGTAATAATAGGAAAGTAGTTGAGAGTGGTTGAGAGATTAGTGGATCTGTCATTATGAGATGGTTATCTTCTTCTCAAATAAATTCATGTATAAAAGAGAGTGCTCTCTCTTCATTTGAGATAGTAGATTAGATGGTAGATTAGGAGGAGATTAGTCTCAGATTGTAGAAGTTACTTTTGACTTTCTAATATGGAGAAGGGGATTCTTAGCTTTTGTTCATAATCTTAGTTTTGATGCTTTCATGATTTTTCATTGATTCTTGTGATGTAAATTAATATTTTTTTACTGTTAATGTGAGCTCACATGTGTTGTCCCATTGCTCTTAATATGTTATCTTTCTTTTATGCAATTTACTTTCAGCCATGTGTTTCAGCTTCCAACATTAGATTAGCAGTTGTTTGTTTCGGATTAAGGGGGAATTAGATTAGCAATTAGCAATTAGCAAGGGGGTTAGATTAGCTTAATTCAACTTCAATCCTGCATATATTTTGTGTGTGCTTTGTAAGCCTACGAACCTCGGATTGAAAAATTAAATAGTTGGGCAAGTATTACAACGGAATTAAATGACAATATTTTCGCCTAACAAGTCACTATAAAGAACCTTGCAATCAATCATCTAGTTAGCAATATAGATCATTATAGAGGTAGGCATACCCATGCTCGAAGTAGGAGCAAAGAACAACCTCCAAACAATATATTGTGGATCCATGGAACCAAATATAGATCATGGATATGAAAAATACAGTGTAGATCCATGTCATTACACACAACATAGCCACCAACCAATACAATGTGGATCTATGTGAACCAATGAGATCATAGCCACTGACCAATACAGTGTGGATCTATGACACAACAAAAAATATGATGACAGATAGCATACTGGTAATGCTCTAGTAATCAAATTATATAATCCATTGCAACTTGGAAGGGGTAATCATAATGATCAGTGAATATCCTCTATACCCAAGGTCTTCATCTCAATCCTCGAGGGTACGATTCACACAGCATGTAAATAGATGAGTTGATGTTAAGCATGAGTGAAACCATCTAATTACCAGTCAATGGCATCTACCATTAACATATGCGATGGGAATGATCGATAATGATAATGGGCCCCAAGGTACCTAGTACAATTAAATAAGTGTGAATTGATGAACTGTAGTCAAACTCTTCTAGAATCATTCAAATAGGAGTCAATGATGGGAACTCACTGCTGAATGCAAGGAATATAGCCACTGAGGACTGCAAGCTACAAGGTACTGATTTTTTATAGACTCACTCCCTAGATAATGAGTTGGTTTCGATCTAAAGGAATCCATCGAAGGAGTGATTTAATATATCCCCCATCATATGACACGAAACAAATTCTAAGAGATGATGTGAAAAGATCATGTCACCAAGTACAACTGACTTAGGAATGGTTGTCACGGAAGGGAAATAAGGTTAATGAGACTACAAATGATAGAATCAAGTTTAACTTCCCTTGAACATATGGCATGACATGGAACATGGATTGGAAGCTTTGACACAAAAACACTGCTATAGAGTAACAATGTAGGAGGAACTGAAACCCTCTCCATAATGCCTAGAAGAGTAACCAAGAGAA
The DNA here is from genome assembly GCA_027924585.1 of Larix kaempferi. NCBI lineage: Eukaryota > Viridiplantae > Streptophyta > Pinopsida > Pinales > Pinaceae > Larix > Larix kaempferi. The sequence continues at coordinate 61,262,099 of BSBM01000370.1, read as the reverse complement.
GGAGTAAAAAAACTCATACGGCTCCTAGGAAAGCTAATACCCAAATGTGAGATACTGACTCAAATAGGTGCCATGTTCAAGGGTCATGCAACTAACTATTGCCACTTCATGGAATAGACACACACTATAGTTTCCCCCCATTTTCTCTTTTTAAGGGTGTTTTCTTCATAGTTTTAACAAGTCTGAAGAAGTAAACTCAAGTCATTCTTCATTTTTTAACAAGCTCGAAGGAAAGAGAGAAGAATGCACTTAGGAATACCATACCATGGATTTTTATCAAGCCTGGGTTGGTCAATGCTCATTAGTGTTTTCTTATTTAGAGAGTTTGAAAAAATTAAAGAAGACTCTAGGGTTGTTCTTTTTCACAGATTTAGTCTTCAACATTGGAAAAACCATAAAATGATATGAGGGAGAACTATTCTAGACCAAAGTTGACTAGAGTATTTATTTTTTGTAATTAATCCATGCGGCCCAAAAAAGGGTTAAACTTATACCATATGGATGTTCTTTCAAACCTTTTAACATGTGAGAGGAACAAGCTTACTCAATAATCTTTTCAATTTTAGGGAGTCAAAAAAAATCTTAAAGAGGACTCCAAATGCACCTTTTCTATGGAATTTTAACAAGCCTGAAAAAGTAAACTCGGGGCCTCCTTCTGTTTTTAATGAGCTCAAAGGAGAGATGAAAGAATGCCTGTGAGGGTACCTTTTCTATATGTAAGTTTAACGAGCCTAGACAAGTGAACTCAGATCCATATTTATTTTTTAAGGAGCTCAAAGAAGGGAGAAAAAATGCTCCATAGAGTGCCTTTTCATTCAGTTTTAATGAGCCCGAAAAAAGTATAAAAGGATACTCGGTATGTTTCTTTGACATAGTTTAACAAGCATGACAAAGGGATAAGAGTAATCTTATTAGGAATTCCCCGCCAGGTAAACCCAACAACATATGAAGAGAAGGATAATGAGGCTCCATCAATGCAAGAGAGAGACTAAGGAGGGCTCCCGCACCTACAAGAAATAGAAGCATGTCAAATGACGAGGAGGTGCTACTCTATGGAACACATGGGAGGAAGGATCTACCGCACAAGTTATGATGGGAAATGCAAGGGAGGGATAATATAGTAACTTGATGGGTGGGGTCCTAAGGCATTATGATGGAAAATATGGTGGTTAAACATGGAATGGATATATGTCAAAAATAACTTATCTCTATATGTCAGGTTAGGGATCATACCTCAAGGAAAGTGGATGTTGCCAAAACCCATGTATTGATTCCACAAACCTAACAAAATAGATAAAACAAAGTCCAAAACATATGTCAAAAATCCGAAATAAAATAAAAACAAATGCACCGATGAGATGTTTTTAGATTTTTAAAGTTTTTTAATGCTTTGTGTTTTTTAATCTTTTATGATGTTTTTTAATTTTTTATACATATATGAATTTTGGGACTTATCGAGACATGCCAGATAGACGCAAAAGGAACACCACACCAATATATCGTACATAATGTACAAAGCACCACATGGAGATGGGGCCTATGTGTAACAGTCTCTGTGAGAAAACCCATGCCCCACTTTCCTAGGATGCCCACAAATTATGTCACTTTCTGCATGATTGGAAGTGCCTGAATGTTTCTTCCCAACATGACATATAGAGGTTGGTGAGATTCCCCCAGCATGACTTGCAAACAATAGTGTCCTTTCCCCAATAGGATTACAAGAGGATAGTGGTTTCCCCCCACTAGGATTAGTAGAGGGCAGTGGTTTTCCCCCACCAGGATTAGTTGAGGCTAATGGTGTGCCTCCACCAGAATTAGCAGAGGCTAATGTCTCTCTCCCTTGTCTTGATTTATTTCTCCTATTCCTACATTTCTTCTTGGTTGTGGATATGTTTCCCAAGCTCTCTATTGAAAGCACATCATGTGTTGTAATGGGAACATGGTCACTAGGAAATGGCATGAGGTCAAAACATGGAAGCTCATCATGAGTGGATGATGAAGAAGGAACATAATCATTTGCATGCTCTATTTACTATGATCCCATAGGTATCAATGATCCTACAGGGATCGTGGATGATGCAATGTAACAAAGTTGAGGGGGTAAAGGAAAAATTCCCATAAGGGAAGAGTCTTTAAACATCCCATCCCCCACACTTGTCATGATGGAGTTGATAGAAATTACAAGGGGAATTTTTTTCCCATTAGATACCCTTGTGTCAATGGTACAATAATCTAACTGGTCAATAGTTCCCAATTTCCCTGCATAGGTAAAATGAAGCACTCAAAACACAACATAAACCACCATGTGCATGGCATAAGACCAACTCCGTCCTAGTAAAAGATTACAATCCAAAGGTGAATCAACAACCTCTATGTCTACATTGGAAATCTTCCCTCCTAAGTAAATTAGAAAACCCAAGATGATCCCTTTTAGTTGAAATGAATGCCCATCAAAGGCTTGCAACATGGTAGGGGAAGGGGCTAAAGTAGGGGAACCCAAAGATTTCCAACAAGACATCACACAAGTAGAGGCACCCACATCCACCACTTTGTGGTAGATAGTAACCCCACATGACTTAACTTGGATTTGAAAATAAAGTTGGAAGAGAAGCCTAGGTGTATCCTGGTCTAAGTTGAAAGTAATGACATTTATGTTGGATAAGTCTACACCACCAATGGCACTCAACAACTGATTTTTCTTCCTAGGACAACTTTGGATCACTTCCAATGTTTACATGGCACAAGGGGATTGTGCCAAGTCCTCACAAATGTTGTAGTGATGGGAATATATCGAAAGGAGGTTATACTTCTTAGATAAACCATTAGGAAGGAGAGTTAAACAGTAAGGAGTAGGATTCTCAATATGAAGAGAATCACTGGGTTGTGAAGCCATATTTTAATTGGTGGTAGGATGTTTTCCTTAAGCATCATAGTTCTTAAAGAGTGTTTGTAAATTGATATATTGCTCACATAAAAACATTGACACATTTGATGAAGACCCCCCAGATGGATGTTAATCATTGGTACCCAGGCTTGCGAGGGGGGAGGGGGTGTAGCCACCATTTGCTATTGTGAATAAGGAAAGGGATTTGTGAAGACAACAACTGGATATGGGGTCCCCTGCTAAGCCAAGTACTTGTGAACATCCTCCAAGAAGGTACATAAATGAGTGGGATGGTCTCCATTACCCATAGATAATGGGTAACAATTTTTCTTTTTACCCCCCTCCTTTTTCACAGGAGCATTGGCAGGTTGAGGTTCTATCCATTGCCCATTTTTATTTTTATTTTGATGATTATTTTTCTTTTTACCCCCCTATTTATTTTTCTTACCAGATGGGGTTGGTTGCATAGTATTAATTTGATAGGCCTGGGTAGGGACAAATGGCATGGAATCCATAGGTTGAGAAATAGACAGAGGAGTAGTGACATACATATTGCTCATTTGATCTGTGAGGTGACTCACCAATGGAGTGGAGACAACCCCGATCACTCCATCAACATGAGGAATGGGGGTAGGTTGTTGTGGATCCATAGAAGGATGAGGGGCATGAGGTACGATGCCATACAATGTTCTAGATTGAGAGTAAATCAAGTCAATATTTTATGCTTCTAAAGTGACTTTCTCTTCAGTAATTGCACCTAATATGGAAACATATTTGGCGATGGGTAGTTGCAAGGACTTCACAAACCAATCAGCTCGAATTTGGTTTCATATTTCAATGCGAATCAAGCACTACCTCCTTCTCCATTCATGGATATGATCGAAGATATGGGTGGAGGTAATCTGACACAGGGAGGTCAAGGGATTTGTCCTAGTCTCATAGCATATAGGAAATTGGAAGTGAGTAAGGAAATCCATGACCAAAGAACTGAAATCTTGGTAGGATGCACTAGGAAGCTCAATGTACCATTTTGTTATCGTGGTAATCAATGTAAATTGGAACTATCTCAAATGGACATTGTTGTTGACAAGTGAGTTGGATTGGCACAATAGATGGAATGTCATCACATGATTCTACGGGCCCTCTCCAGGTTTTCCATCAAACTTAGGAATGTCTGATGGAATTTTGGTGGGTATGGAAGGCCAATGTCACTGATGACAAACGAGATCATTGGTGATCCTTGAGAGGTCAGGTAAATTCAAACTTTCCAAGAATGCTAACCTTTTGTTTGCAAAGGAATTTTTGGAGTGTAGTATATAGTTTTAGAATCCCCCTTGTTGCACGGAATGACCAATGTTAGCACTATGAGATGGAGGATAAACCCTAGGTGCTATGTTTCCCCCGATAATGGACCTAAGCTGGTATATGGACTAGTGGTTGAAGTGAAGTTCCACCCAGCAGGAAAAAATACATTAGGGGAAGTATATGGACTAATATGAGCACGGGGCGTAGCATGTCCATATGCCATCCCCCCCATATGCCATCCACCCTGCACAACATCCCCCCCATATTCCATCACTAGTAGGAATATTGGTTCCAGTAGGTAAGTTCCAACTAGTAGGGAAACTCATGGTGGGTTGTGCAAAACTAGGGATAAAAAATGATAACATGCTAGTCCCAACATTTGTGGGGTTTGTCTGACCAAACACAAAGGATGGATTAGGTAATGAGGCATGAAACATTGGCATGGTGGTTGGTAGAGTTGAGGATGAAAAGAATGATGGGATCTGAGTGGCCGAAATATGTTGTCCTGTGGGTAAACTCACGAATAGAGTACTAAGCATGGGAGGTATGGAAGTGGATATCGGTGTGCTAATAACAGGGGTGAAAGGAGAACTAACCATTGTTTCCCCTTTTGAATTTACAACACTTGGGGTGGACCCCCCAGGACTAGATGGAATACCCTTGCCCGACATCGTAGGTGAACCCTCGATTTTTACTTGTTGTTCGAGAGAAGGTAAACCCCTAACTTGGAAAAGGAAATGATCATGAAGATCCATCAAAGGTGGGTTAAAGTGGAATTTGTGACCTTATTCGATTATTTCAATTTCCGGTGGAGTGCATTGTTCCAAAACTAGAATTTGAGGGTGTCATTTAGAAAACAAGCGAGCTTGGAATGCTTCAGTAGTATGAAACTTGACCAAAGGATTTAACCTCCTTCATTGGACTGGTGGACTCTCAAAATTAGGATAATCCCCACACAATCGCCATGAGTGGTGTAAGGGTTGTTCAACCACGATGATAACGGAAAATTCACCAATAATAAAAAATGACTCAACCTATGGTCCAACTAGTCAACAAACAACAAAGATAACTCTCTATAAAAACCCTAAAGGAACAACAAGCAAACTTACTCTCCCTTCAAACTTGGTTATTGGGGGATTGATTCCAAATATATTTTCTCATTGGGAGAGTATGGATAAGAATGGAGAAGTTGTTACCCACAACTCCTCATAGCGTCAGGAAATGGGGCCAAGCATTGTTAATGGGGATTGGTACCTTCCCAAAGGGCTTCGAAGAATTGTTGTACATTTTCTCCAAGTACCATGAGGACTTACACCTCATATTCAAATAGGTGCAAGCCCTAAATAAAGGCCACTAAGGTTACAACTTCACAATAAGATGACTGGGAATAACAATTGCAAGTCAAGTTCAGATGTGTGGGAAGGGAACATGCAACATAGGTCAAAGACCTAAATCCTGTCCAGGATGTGTCACCCCAAGGACTTTCCAACTAAGCAGGCCCCAATCCACATAAGAGCCCACCATGAACAACGAGAGGGGATAATTTATCAAATGTACCTAGCTTGACCTCATGCTTGACTCTTGTGTTAGAAGAGCTTTCTCGGCAAGCATGTCTTATACTAATGGATTTTCACTCCCTAGCACAATTCTAATTAAAAAACTTATGGCTTGGGTGAGTTTACTATCCACAACCTAATCCCAAGGCCCTAGCCTCCACTAATGTGTTTTTTCTATCAAAATAAAAATGTCTAATTGATTTTCAAGATAATGGAGTGCAACTTTAGTGGTGTGATTGACTCAATCAAGATAAACCATGCAATAGAATGAAGATTTTCTCTTTTTTATTCAATGAATTCTATCTAAATAAAGGGAAGAGATTCTTATCCACACACACAATAACAATGCAATTCAATTACACACCCAAAGGGATTCTAAATGCAACAATTGCGCCACACTTCAAATATTTCAAATGATGCAAATTTGCTTCTTTTTTATTTTTATTTTTTTTTCTTATTTTTTTTTTTTAGCAAAGAAGAAAGAATGATTCAAAGTTTACAAACAAAATACATTCAAAACTAATGTACCCAACTTTTATTTTCAAGGGAACCCCAAAACTCAAAAATTGAATGTGCAAAACCACACAAAGACAGGGGAGGATTGGATTGATACTTCACAATGACATTCTCAATGAATGGTACATAGATATTTCACCTTGAAATTGCTTGAATATGTATAGAAGCAATAGGATATAAGCAAATATGAAACTTGATATGTCACTCACATTCATACATAAGCTTAAAATTACAATTACAACTGTCCTTTCACAATCAAGCAAGCTTATGTACCATAAAGTACGAAAGGGGCTAGACTATGTCACAATGTTTTGAAAATTAAAGAATCATCAATAAGAATTAAATAAATCTTTACAGATGTGTACACAATCACATGAATTCTCTAGCAAATGAACCCAATCACTTCTTCTCAAAATAAGAAAGAATTTCCCCAAACAACCAAAGGCTAACAACGGCTTTAACTTTGCAAAAAATAATTAAAAAAAACACTCTCTAGTTGAACTCGGAACTAAAAAAGACCTGCAAATACTCAACATTGTAGCAAAAGAAAAATTTTAACTAAAAGAATGTACTAAGGGCTTTCATAGTTGATTTTCGAGGCTTTTTATCACATCCACAGGAAGGAATATAGTGCAATCAATATTTTTGGTCGCAGCTTGTGGAAAAATAAACTGCGATCAGAGATAAATGATTGCATCCTTTAGTCAGTTTGCATAGCTTCGTCGCAATCTACAGGTAGGGAAGCCTATGATCAAAGATCTCATTCGCACTAGGTGAATAGGAATACTGTGATTGAAAGGGTTGGATTGCTTTGTTATTAATCAAAGAGTGCAACTGAGTGTTCTTATGAGAGAGAAAAAATGTTAGATTTGACCCAAGAACTAATATATATGCTAGAGATGACTTCCTAGATACACAAAGAGACTAAAAACATATGTAAACCAATTCTCATATTTCACAATGGACCAGGTCTACTCAAGATATGAGGAAAATTTCAAATAGAATTCATCCCCAATGGATTCGCCAATTCTATTTTGGAGAAAATCCCTCTTATGGATAGGTGAGACATCCCTTGGGTGTGCCCAATACCTAATACAGATGGTAGGGGTGGAGATCAATAACTTCTGTCTAGATCTAACCCTTTCACCATATGCATGCAATATAAAAGAGAATGATTCGAGCGTACCTTCTTTATGATGGTTTTCCTTCTTATGATCCGAGCTGGTGTAGTTCCTATATACCCTTTGCTCCAGCTTCTAAACACCTCCTATCTACACACAAAGAGATAAAAGAAACCTTCATCAAACCTTTTCAACAATATAGAATGCATAAAAAGTATAGATCTAATCTAGTTAATTCAATATATAACAAGATCCAATATCAATAATGCATAACATGGAAATAACACAATGAATATGGGGGGAATCCATCAATGTCTATATCAATGAAATCGAAATCATTACATCACAAAGCTATACCTTGATTCATGATGAGAGATCTCCTTGAATACTTGACCCAAAATCCTCTAACCTCAATTACCAAAGGTTGGGCTCTCTCAATGATGATCACACAAGGAAGGAAGGGGATCTCTCTAAAAATGGGCATGATTTACTTACCTTTCTCTCTTCCTCCCCTTTCACCCTTGATACGCCTTCTATATATTGCTTGTGTTACACCTGATTTTGTCACTTGCAGTATTTATGTCTCATCATCATGGAGACCTTGCTCCCTAAACAAGTTAGAACACTCTATGTTTTGGTTTCTCAAGTTCTATATCACTCTAAGAACTTTTCATGTTACATGAACCACAAAATACAACTCACAACCTATCTTACTAAGCCTTGAAGATAAATTTTTGCGCCCTATCAGTAAGGCAAGGAGAGATTATTGTGCCCTTACAGTATAGTATAACACGAGAATTCCCTAATTTCCGCGCCTTGCATACCTAGCAGAGCACAAAAAACCATGTTTGTCATATTTTGCACTCTTCTGGAGGCGCGAAAAAGCTGAATGGGAGTCGTTTCCTTGGATTTTGAATCTTATCCTTCGAGATATTTTTATGGGATTAGCCTATCCTTCAAATCCTACTTCCATTCCAATATCCATGGAATATTGATTGACCTTCTTCTCATGAGATCCAAATCCTTCTCTAATTGATTTAGCTCTCCCAATCGTATAAATACAAGCTCTTACCTTGGTCTAGGGGGAGGAAGACTTGAAGGGTGAAAATTATTATCCTATGACTGTTGAAGGATATTGAAGGAGAGTGTGAGGAACCTCCAACAATTAATTAATGAAAAACGCACGATATATCAGAAATAAGAAAACACAGAATAAATTTATTGATCATGGGCCACTTTGAGGGGGAAACCTCCTTTGAAAAAGATCAATACAAATAACTTCTATGTTCCTTCATTTGCCTCAAAACGTACTTATATACTAAGTCTATGTGCCAATATAATGGATTAATACCATGGAACATATAATACTATGGGAGGACTTACAAAGCATATGCATCCAATACTATGGATCAATACCATGGAACATATAATACTATGGGCTAGTACAAACTATGGATCAATACTAACAAAGTAAAGAGAAGGGTTGACACAGGTTCCTAACATCCCCTCTCCCTTAGAAAAATCTTTGTCCTCAAAGATTTAGATGTGGAAATTGATGTTGAATCTGAAGGAGTGGTTCCCATGTAGCATCCTCTAGATGCATTCTATGCCACTGAATTAATACCTCTATGATAGATTGAGAGAGAATCTAACGCCCTTTGCATTTCAGGGAGGATTGCTTGGAAGGATGTAGACATAGAAAAATCATATCACCTACTTGAAAAGTGCGCTCAAAATGGTGTTGATCAGCTTGTTGTGTCATTCAAATTCTTTCCATGTGAATATTGTCTTGCAAAATGCGAAGAATCTGATCGTGGTTTCGAAGAACTGTGTCAATTTCCTGAGCTAGTGAACTGCTGAGGGTGTATGGTAATGCCTTACCATAGATTGATTCATATGGAGTCATTTTAGATGCATTATTGTACCACCATTCAGCAAGAGGGAGCCACTTCTCCCACTGAGGTTGTTGTTCGGAGGTGAAGCAACGAAGATAAGTTTTCAAACATTTATTGGTAATTTCAGTCGGACCATCTGTGTGTGAGTGAGAAGCTGAACTCATATTCAGTTTGGTGCCAATGTGGCGAAATAGTTTTGTCCAAAATTGACTGGTGAAAGTTGCATCCCGAGCTGATATAATGGAAGAAGGGATTTCATGAGGATGGAAGAGCTGGTCCAGGGCACAAAATTGACTATATTTGTAAAGGAGAGCAACCACAAACAAAATCACTGTCTTCCCTCAAGATTTAGGGAGCCCTTCAATGAATTCCATAGAAATATCTATCCAAATTGTTCATTTTATGAACCCTTCCAAATTAAGTTACGATGTGCCCGCTCATACGTTTTGAGGAACCCAGAGTGCGTGTCAATGGTGAAGCATGGAGTTCATAGAAGACATCCTATTGAAGATTTGTGCTCTGGGGAAGCATGAGATGACCCTTGTATCTCAGGAAAGTACCATCCCAAGAGTAAGGAGGTACAGTAGAAGGGTTTTTGTCCAACCATTGGATGATTTGAGATAATGGGATGTAATTGGCATAGCCCCATTGAACAGATTGCAACCAATGTGGAGCATGCATAGAAATAGATGAAAGAGAAATTTGGTCATCAAATGTGCGAGAAAGAGCATCTGTCAACATATTGTCCTTACCCTTCTTGTAAGTGATCTCATAGGCATAACCCATGAGTTTTCTAACCCATTTCAGTTGTGCTGGGGAGGAGACCCATTGTTCCAAGAAATATTTCAGACTCTGGTGATCAGTCTTGATGCAGAAATAATTCCCTAATAGGTATGGCCACCACTTCTGTACTGCATGCAAAATAGCCATCATTTCCTTCTCAGATGTAGAGGTAGCTAAATTCTTACTGGAAAGGTCTCTTGAAGGCGACAATCCCACTAGTTCAGCAAAGAGACCTTTATATCTATCCAAAATGTGTTGTAGAGACAAAGGAGTAGTGGAGACCGTTGATGGGTGCATCTGAATGGAATGGAGCTGAGCGATGACACCATGTGAATTCTTCTTAAGGATATTTTCCAAGCGATGTGAACTGATGATGCGGAGAGACCCTGGTTGTAATCCCGTAAATGTGTGTTTTTTCCCATTGATTGAAAACTGCATCCAAAGTTCAGCAAAATCCCATAAGATGGGGCCAAGTGTGCATAACCATTGAGAAACCAAAACCAGATCACATCCTCCTAAGGCCAAGGAAAACATGTCGGAGCATAGGTTATAATATTCCATAGGGACAGGTACATTGCGACACTTCCCCTTGCAAGCTAAGGTTCCCCCATTATCAATCATGAATTCAAAGTTGGAGCAAGGATGGATAAAACAATCAGCCTGTTTGGCGATCCGACGGTCAATGAATTTATGAGTGCTACCATAATCAATGAGTATTGTAAGAGGGAGATTCTTGAAGTAACCCCTGACCCACATTCTTTGTGGGGTGGTGACTCCAGCTCAAGCATGGAGAGATATCTTTGGGTGGTTGTCCTGAGACAAAGGGTTAATAGGAGGCTGCTGAATGTCGACCTAATCATCTATTGTATCTGGATATTTTTCACCAAGTTCAGAGGTAGTCAAAGAATCCACATCCAAGAGATAGATATTTTCCTCAACACATCTATGTCCCCAAGTGAATTTCTCATCACAATTATAGCAAAGCCCTTTTTCTCTACATGCTCGCATCTCTACTTCAGACAAATGCTTGATAGGAGTTGGTCGAGGAGCTAGCATGATGGTAGGTCATTGGGAAACCATATTTCTGAATGCAACAAAAGTGGATTTGTTGCATTGTTGGGTTTTGATCTTATCCTCCTCTAACTTATCCAACCCTAGGAATTCCATCATTGTGTTGGTACATAACATTTTAACCTTTGAGAGGATTTCATCCTTGAGACCACTGATAAAACAACTCTTGTAGAATTCATCAGAAAATCCTTCTGTGTGATTGGCCAGTTTCTAAAATTATGTCTGATACTCTCTCACAGTTCCAATTTGGAGAAGTTTAGTGAGTGCTCCTGTGAAGTCATCAAAAGCACTAGGACCAAATCGTTGCAAAAGGAGTTGGAAAAAATCTGTCCAGTTTGGCTCGTCATGAGATTTCATGTACCAATGGTACCATTGAAGGGCTTCGTGTTCCAAATGAAAGGATGCAAGTGGAACTTTGCAGACATCAAAAGTATTATGCAGACTGAAATATTGTTCTGCCCAGTATATCCATCCAGTCGGATCATTACCATTGAAGTGAGGAAAATCAAGCTTTGACCCACAAAAATTGCTGGAAGATGAGAACCCAGTGTCTGTAGAATATTCTGGCTGTCGTTTATTGTTCATGGCTGAATGTTGAAGATGGAGGCTAAGAAATTTTTCATCCAGATCTTGGAGTTTGGTTTTTAGGGTTGCAATTTCTTCATCCATGATTTGTGCTCCTGCGCGGGTGACAACCATAGCTAGGATTTTTTTGTGTGTGAATGGGTATAAAAACAAAAACAAAATCTTCTTTAGTATAGAAAAATTTGGATTTGGGAAAAAATATGATGGGTAATTGGGGTTTGACTAGGTTTTGGACACTTTCAGATGGACAGGAAAGCAGAAAATGAGTATTTCAGAAGCGGGGTGAAAGAATGGGAAAATTTGTAAGATAGGGACAAAGAAGCAGAAATAGGAAAGGAACAACGTGGCAAAATTTGAAGGCGATTGGGTGAAAATCGAAGAAGTTATGGCAAACCCTAAAAATAGACAAATATGGGATTTCTAGTTTCGAGAAGTGGAATTTGGAATAGGTTCCTCAGAAATGAAATATGCAGAATGGGATTGCAGGGGTGTCAGTGAAGTTGTAAGGGAAACATAGTTAAGACAAATAAGATATGGCGAAAACTCAGACTTTTTATTTTTATTTTTTTATTATTATTTTTTTCAGAATGGATCTACAACGGCGTGGAAGTGATCAGAATGGATCTGCAATGGCGCAGAAGTGATAAAAAATAGTTCTGGACAGATGTAATCTATGATTTATCATCTGACAATATATATGGACCCTAGGTATGTGCGGCTTCCTAAAGGATCAGGGTTTTCACTCAGCCACCAATGTTGTCTAACGGCTTGTGTATTGAGGCAGTACCCCTCACTCCATGACTTAGGTAAAATAGATAACCACTTTGACACAAACAACAACTCTTGTTTTACCTCATGGGTGGGAACTGGTCAATTAGGTAGGGGTCATTTCCCTTTTCAATGGCAAGTCCTCTCAATGGGACAGCTGCTTCAGGGTTCCTGTGGTACTCCTCACAATGAGTTTTAGGGATTATTCCCAAGTACTTACCACACTTAAGCGGATAGGGATTATTTCAGGATCCGAACCTGCAATTGATAGGAACAAATACAGATGCGGGAAAAAAAATTGGCAGAAATTCCACCCAATGAGCCCAAGAAAGTGCTACGATACCAGATTGATGAACCTCCAACAATTAATTAATGAAAAATGCACGATATATCAGAAATAACAGAACACAGAATATATTTGTTGATCGCGGGCCACTTCGATGGGGAAACCTCCTTTGAGCAAGCTCAATACAAATAACTTCTCCATGCCTTCATTGGCCTCAACACATACTTATATACTAAGTCTATGCACCAATACAATGGATCAATACCATGGAACATATAATACTACGGTATGACTTACATAGCATATGTATACAATACTATGGATCAATACCATGGAACATATAATACTATGGGCTAGTACAAACTATGGATCAATACCATGGAACATATAATACTACGGGGCAAATTACAAAGCATATGCGTCCAACAACAATATACTAACAAAGTAAAGAGAAGGGTTGACACGGGTTCCTAATAGAGAGCTTAGATGAAGCTGTTGGTGATCTGCAATCAAGGTATAACATTGTATTAGTTTCTTCATGCTCTTCATTAATACAAACTTGGCTTGTTTCTCTCATGAATGTGTTTATGCATCCATGCTAACTTTGTGAAATTCCGAGTTAGATAGATCTATTTTAAGCTTGATATATTTTGGAGAGGAATTTGTGTTAGTATTGGTAGGTTGTATTCAATCCATAGAGTTTGGACATTAATCTTGGCGGCTATAGAAGCAAGAAAAACCTCAAGAGAAGATGATACATCTACATTTTATGTTTTTTTCTTTCCATTGATAACATATTTATAGATCTTTAGATAATGTTAGAATCCATTTGTTAGTTTTTTGTCTTGGATATTGTTTGTAGGGAACTAATTTTTTTTTTTGTAACTTAGTTTGGATCCTTATATTTCATTCATCATAATAGATAGAAGTTTACAGGGCCTTCTCATAGCTGAGAAAATAGACCTGGGACCAAAAATAAAGAAGTTTAAAGGGCCTTCGCAAAATAGAGAAAACATACCCAAAATCAGAGCTAAGACTATAACTACTAGTTTTGAGAACAATCTTCAGTTTGACCAGGACTCTAATATATCCAAAATAAAGTCTGAAATGTTGACTGGAAAACTAAATAAAACAAAGTATGAACTAGCCTAATGATCTAACCAGTCTTTTCGCTATGGAAACCGACGAGCTCGATGCCTAGTCGTTTAGCAATCTGCTTCTGGTTCTGAATGATTTGTGTGAGTAGGACCATTTTGTCTTGCTAAAGGAGGATTTCAGCATGATCTTCCCCTCTTTCTGCTAAATCCTTCCCAAGAACCACCTTTTGTTGCAATGGTAATCCAAGGTTTTCTAGTACAGAGTGTTTCGGCCCCTAGTGTTCCCGTGGTTTGGGACTAAAGCCTCAAATTCATTTTTAATCTCATTATCCAATAGACACCCTCTGGTCACCTGTGCATCATCTTTTGCCTCTTGAATTTATGCTTGAGCTTTCAGTAGAATTTCTCGTTTGAACCTGTAAGCCTTCCCAATGACCCCCCTCATGAATCTTACTGACATTCCAGGTGAGGGGTCGGTTGGCTTGGTTTTTCTCTGGATATACGGTCTCTTCTCCGGCGGCATTTTCTCAAATGCGGAGTTCAGGTTGGAGGAGGAGCCTCCCCAAAATAATATCTTGTTGTAGAGGGTGAGCCGTCTATCAATTTCCAGGCTTCTATTACCCTACGAGCCTTGCAAACCATGCGTCTTCCTCTTGATGATGTGCATATACATACTCGTGTGGGATTCCAAATTCATTATGGCCATAACTCGGGATGGAGGTGGAGTACTAAGATGGGAGAGCACATAAGTGGGAGCCATCAAACTGTTTAATGTCCCGACTGGAGAATAATGACCACTTGAATCTCGGACCGCAGAGTGGAGTGGTTCGGGGGAGCCGAGTCTTAACATGCCAACCTTAGATAGGTGACCTTGACGTGTGGGCAGGTTGGGACGCATGGGTTGCATGGGATGTCACGTGCCTAGCCTCTTGGATGGCGGTGGCAGGTGTTGGTCCTGTGGGAGGGCCCACTCTCATCACCTGCAGTGGGGGTGCTAGGGAACCCATTGGTATTTGAAACCATTAATTAAAGATTCAATGCACTTCTTGAAAAGAACTAAAGAAAAATGTTTATGCGATAACAAGTAAGTGGTAATCAACACACTCAATATTGTCTATTCAATTCATGACCAAGGTGTGATCATGATGGAAACAACAACTTTTTCCCATTGTCAATATCCTTGGAAATCCCCATCATAGTGTCTATCAGGAATGAAAAAAACTTGAATATTTAACTCTCCTCTGCCACACCAGGAAAAAGCAAAGATCATTAAGAAATCCCAATAGGTCATCCGAACTAGTTACCACTAATGTTGTTGGGCATTTCACTAGTGCTATGATATCATGAACATGCTTTAGATCCCCTGACTAAGGCCCACTAGTCTACATTGACAAGTTTAACAATGATGTCATCCATGAATATATAAGAATCCTTAGGGTTTTACCATGATGTTATACTTGTAAGAGTTTCTTGTATAGCATTCACAAATATAATTGAACCCAAAATCCAACGATGCCATCTGATGGAACCCACAAAAACTGACTTTGTCATGGGATTTTGGGTTAAAATTTTTGGATTTCATTTTTTTTAAATTGACCCAATTCTCATCGGAACTTCGATAATCGTCGATTATTTGACTCTCAAGCATATAATATTCGACGGATGTCAGATATCCAACATTATTTCCCACATTTTTCATAACATACTTTTCATGATGTATATATGTGATTTTGTTTTACTAATTTGATATTCAGTTTATACTACTTATTTTATAGTGATTAGTTGGATCCTATGAAGAAGATGTAACATGATAGTTCCATAGGGAGAGGTGGATGATTTTCCTTCCTACTATTAAATCCCTCCATGTAGAATAGGGTTGGAGTGAATATGTTGTCACTCATGGTATTGCATGATGTTGTGAGGTTGCCCATGATGTTAAATTAAGGGGTGCAAAATAAAGTCATGTCGTCCTTATCCCTTAGTAGTTCAAGTGAGTCTGTTACCAATTATAAATGGGTTGGACTGAACATGGTGACCCATATATATCATATTGGATCCTCCTCCATCTGAATGTGTTTGTACCAAGTATGGAGTGACAATGGCCTTACCCTTAGTATTGTTTGGGATTCCCCATCTCAAAATAAAGACATGCATAATTTGATATCATGATTAGAAAAGATAAAATATAGAAAATTAAATTAAAAAGTGAATTATGAGCACATTTTAAGTGAAGGTAGCACCCCAATTTTATTTAAATGCATTTATTTAATTAAAAGGGGCATTTTCACATGCACACAAATATATGTGAGTTTGACTTGGAAAATAGAGGAAAAAATACGTCTGAAGTGAGCGAGTAATAGTCATATTAGATAATTACAAATTATAGTTTTATACATAAAAACTACAAAATAAGGGCTAGGGTGGCCATGAAAGGAACCCAATGGTTGAATTGTTGAAATGCTACGAAAATTGAATGAAGTGTTGGTGGAGATAATGTCTATATTGCGCCAAGAAGTAATCAAATATGTGGATTCCTTGTGATGAGGATCCACATTGGCTCTTTGAGAGTAATTAAATCTTTTAGTGAAGGAGTATTCTTGTCATTCAAATTTTTTCGATTTCTTACTCACTCATATAAGTATTTGCAACCTGGGGGTTCTTCTAGGGGAAGAAGAGTACCCCTTAGGGTGGAAATTTGTTGTTCTAAATTTTGTTCCAAGGTAGGAGCTTGTAGAAATAACTTGGAGTGGGATATTTGGAGTGAAGAGGGATTCCTAATTTATCAAATAAGAGATATTTATTTCCAAAATTTATGATTTTCATTCCTTTATTTCATGCATAAGAAGAAAGGTTTTTGAACAAACATTTGTTTCCATAGTTTGAAACTATTTTTCTTCATATTGAAACTTGTACACCCATGAATAGAGGAGATTTCATGGGCTAGAATAAGGTAGTTTATTTTGTATTTTTTAGTAGAAGAATGTAGCACGATTTCATACATCACTATCTATTTCATTTTCAAAATTTTATGGGCAGAGAGATGATCATGACCTATAATGGTCATGGTCATGGGTGCCAATAGATTGTCCTTAGGGAGGCTATGGGAAACCATGGTTGTTGACTCTATGATGATGGGAAAATATTGTATGAGACTAAAAAAAATTAAGAATAGAGAAAGGGTGTTAATTTTATTTTCATGTTCGAAATTACTACCTTGAATATGTAAGAGTATTGTTAAATGTTCGCAAATCCTACTCTTACTCCTACAACCAAGGAATATGTACATAATAATTTTGGAGTGCTTTTGAAGGTATCTCTTGGCTTTCTCTTTTTCCAAAAGAAAATTTGATTCTCTTATCATTATGTTCCATTTCTTGAGGGGAATGTATTAAGCCACCATAGATTAGTGTTTAATAGAGACCAAACACCCTATTGTTGTTGAAATATTGTAACTTCGAAGAATATTCTATTTGTACTTTATTATTATTCATCCGGAGATGTTTTATTCCTCCGTCGGGATGTTATTATTATATTTAATAATGTAGAGTCATTGAGGTAAATACTCCTTTGTAAGTCGGGGCAATAGATCCCCTTTGAGTCAACTGTAATAGGGTGTTTAAGTACCCTAGAGGAGTCGGCCCAGTCAACATTAAGTTGAGTGGTTAAGTTGTTGGGTCCAACCTAGTTAGGGAAAAAGTCAAGTGAAAGATAAAGTATAAATAGAGGTGTTGTGTTCCTCATTTAACACACTCACTCACTTATGAACTCGCATAGGAGAGAGAGAGAGAGAGAGAGAGAGAGAGAGAGAGATGAAAAGGAGGAGAAGGAGCTCTTGTTTGGGGATTTCATCTTTGTACTTTTGATCATCTATATTGAGGAAGTTTTGTTGGGTTTTCTATCCCATGAGGGTTTCCCAGGATAAATTGTGTCTCTTGTGTTTATGTTGTGCTTGTTTTTCTTTCAGTGATCCTGTATATGCTATTGTTGTGAAATTGAAATGAATATTGATGTTGTCTATATTAGCATATTGAATCTTAACATGGTATCAGAGCTATCCTGAATGAAGGAAATGTATGGCACTTACTACACTTGTTTCACTTGCGACAATTTGAAAGTTAGGGTTTTGTATATCAAAACCTAGTCATTGTGGAACTTTCAGTATAAATCACTTTTGGAGAAGGTTCAAGATCTAAAACTTGGATAGGCCGAAGATGAAAGTTGTATGTACCTTTTGTCTGAGTTTCAGCCTCATATTCGTTGTACTTTCTAATATATGATCCATACAATTTAGGGTTTCTGCCTCTTTTAGAATGAATCCCTAAAAAGGTGACCTAGGTAAAAAGGTCATATATCGGGCTAGGAAGATCCAAATGGAATTCTGAAAAAAGTGACAATTAGGGAACGAACTGTAGTTTCCCAGGTCCTAGTTTCAGAGGCCGAAGTTGAAACAGTGATACGTTGCACTCCATAAAAGTTCGCTATGTGGTAGTTCACAACGTCTCTGTTAGAAGGCCAGGGCCCGCCTTCTCACAAAGATTTCCGAGTTAAGTAGGTATTTAAATTAATTCATTTCCTATTGTGTGTTGTGGAATTGCATTAGGCGTATTTTTGATAGCTGCAATAGAGATTTATAATTGCATTCTTTATTGGTAGTTTATTCCTTGCATTACGAATAGTTGCAACTATGTGGTGTGATAGTCGACTGTGTAAGTTAGTTTGATTAATGCATGTGTGTTAGAATCAACTGTTATAGCCAAGCTGAGCTCCAATTCCTTTCAGTCATTTATGATTCCTAGGATTTCCAATGATTATCAATTTAGAGTTCAAGTTTATTTTCTAATTCTGGTTGTTGTTGTATCTTTAGTTGAATTCATAGATTAGGAAGATTATGATTGAGTTACAGTAGTTGTTGGACGAATCATTTTGGTAAAGATTGAATACTCTAGTTTGATAATTATAGGATTTAACTTCTTGCAAAAGTAATCTAGTTCATTTCTTTTCTTAGATCAGTAACTGCTAGGTTGATTTCTGTAGGAAGGTAGCTGCATTTTGAATTCCTAGATGTATGAGTTAGATTAGTTTTCTTTATGGAATGAGTTTGGATGAGTAGATAGGTAGGATTATTATCTCTATTCACTTGATCAACTACTGGAAATTTTTATGCATAAATTGTGCTTATTTCCATTGAAATAAAATACTTCCATGGGTTTGGCAATTTATATTGAGCATCCTGTGTGTTAGTTGTAATTAATTGACATATAGGATGACCAACATTTTGGTGCCGTTGCCGGGGATGGTAATTGAGAGACATAGTTAGTAGTTGGTTTTAGTTGATTTCATTTTAGTTTAATCATTTACAGCATGCATGAATACAAGAAAAACAAATCGGGAACCCCCTTTGAATACTAACACTGCAGGTGGAAGAGGCTGACGTCGTAACGCAGGTTTGGGAAGACAAACATTTATTGACGATATAATTGCTAAAGTTGACTCTTCTACCAGACCACCACGGACGTCTACAGGAAGAGGAAATTATGTTCCTCCTAATCTTGAGAATTCAGCATCAACTGTGGAGAATAGAACGGGACCATCCACTCCCATTGCAGAAAAGAAACCTCCTGAAGACAAGGGAAGCGACGTGGGTGCACCAGATAGAGAGGATATTTATCATATCAATGGAACCAAAGTTACTAAAGAAGTGTGGTTGGATACTCGCCGAGAAGAAAAGGAAGATAAAGGTGAGAAGAAGAGAGGAAGAGAGAAGAAGAAGAAAAGGCAGAGGAAGAACGCATAAAGGAAGCCATTAAATTTTGGACTAACGACATGGCTAATAGAGAACAGGAAGGAGAGAATGAACATAGGGAGAACCAGGAATAAGAAGTGGAAGATAATCATCCTGGTAACACTGTGGCCACATTAGAATTCCCTATCCTCTAGACACTTGGATAAACTCCTATGAAAAACATCTCACCATCAGTTCTCCCAAATTTCCATGGTAAATCTTCTGAAGATCCTGATGAATTTCTTTTTGAGTCTGATATCCTCTGTCGTATCTATGACTATACCTCTAGTGCTCAGAAGCTAAAACTATTCCCAGCCACCTTGAAAGGGAATTCTCTGCGCTTGTTTATGAGTCTAAGTCGTGAGACCATTACTACTTGGGACCAAATGAAACACACCTTTCTGTCTAAATATCAAGAATATTGTAGAACCAGGGATAGGAAGGAAGAGTTTTTTAAAATGGTTCAGAAGGAACAAGAGAGCTTGGAAGACTTTGTGGAAAGATTGTTGTGCAATTTACAAAGGTCTGGACACATTGAGATTGGAAAAGATGTACTTAAGATTATTTTGCTACGAGGAATTAGGGAAGATTGCCTTGATATGTTGAATTTATTAGGGAAAGGGGACATATCAAAGGAACCCTTTGAGAAGATTGTTGAATTATGTCGAAGGAACTAAAGGGGATCTTCTAGAACTAAAAAACGAGACAAATATCGAGACCAAGATGTCTTCACTAGGACACAGAAATGTTCTAGTGGAGGAGCCACTCGAGTAGAAATAGGCAACTTACTGGAGAATTTTAAAACTAATATGATGAGCTCCATTTCCTTAGAGCTAGAAGTTTTGAGAGAAAAACATAGGCAAGTAGTAGAAGATCTTACACTCGGTGTGTTCTGTCCCAAATGTACGAAAAAGCACCCACTGAAAGAATGCCCACTGGACAAGGTAGAAATATGTAGAATATGTGAGTTGGAGCATGACACTAAGGAATTCCCCTCACTACCTAAGGTCAAAGCAATTCTATAGGAATCCACTTTAGATGTGGAACAAACTTAATTCATTGCACAGAAGAAACTGTGGCAACCTCGCAATCTAGGTATGAATCAGGACCGATCATTTTTCCTGAATAATATGAATGGGATGAATAACATGAATAATATGAATACACAATTCCCTTCACATTATTCTGGTAACCAGTGGCATCCATCTCAGAACCCAATGCAAAATCCTAATTCCTGGACACCATGGTCACAACAGTCAAACAATCAAGCTTCCTGGAACTCCAACTAGAGGAATTCTTACCAAGGAAATACCTTTCCCCATCACTAGAATCAGTATCATTAGTATACTCACCAACAATATTAATAGCCATAGCTGCAATTCCAAAACAATGTGGCACCTATGAATGCACCACTTCAACCACAACTACCTACACAACCTAACCCAAACCAAAACAATAAAGCAGTTCATCAGTTTGAGACTGCCAACATGCCTGCGTATTCCATCTCCCAAGTTCCCTGCAACGATATACAATTACGATCAGGGAGGGTAGTGGAACCCATCATCACTAAGGATGTTCCATCCCCAGTGACTGAAACTAGAGTGAATCAGCACTATGAGAAAATGGTTCATTCAGCAATCCCCATCATTGAGGATGCTGACATTCCTACCGAAACAGTGGCTGAAACTCAAGAAGACACACATGATGAAGCGCATACTACACAATTGATGAGAGAACCACCATACCCTGAACGATTGGACCTGCAGAAAATAGTGGAACAACCTCGATTCAATCTCTTAGGGGAATTGAAAATTTTGTATGTCAAAATTCCACTATTACAAACCCTCCATGACGTGCCCATTTATGCTAAGACTGTTAGAGATTTATGTGTCAAGAAACCAGGAAGAAAGCCTAGGGGACCTCCCACTGTTCATGTATTGGGAAAACTTTCCAAATTAATAATGGGGAAGACTCCTATGGAAAAATACGATGACCCTGGAAATCCTATTGTGATCATTCACATAGGAAACACACAAATCCCCAACGTCCTGGTAGACTTAGGCATGGCTATTAACGTTCTGACCATAGAAACTGTGAAGAAACTTGGACTCACTAACCTTCGGCCAACCCCTACCATTTTGGAACTTGCTGACAGATCAACAATCAAGCCTAAAGGGATCCTAGACAACCTTGTAATTTCTGTTGACTCGTGGGAATACCCTGTGGACTTCTTGGTGTTACAACCGAAGTCTCAGTTGGGGGGACACCCACTGATCCTGGGAAGACCGTGGTTGGCCATAGAAGATGCTTGTATCAGCTGTCAGTCAGGATCTATGACCATCTCAAACGAAACTGAGATCAAAATCCTAACCTTATACCCTCCAGCTTGACCAAGCATAGAAGCTGAAACTCCACTTTGGGTAGATTTGGAGGAGGAGGAAGGTGTTCAACCATTATTAACAATAGGGAGAGCCTTAACGTTTAAAGATGAAACAGAGGACGATACCATTAATAGTTTCATCAGTGAGCCCACATCCGTCAATAAGCATGTTTACTAGATTCTCGACAGTACATTTGATGAGAAAGAACAAGAAAATATTACCGAAGAAACTCTAGTCAGTGATGCTAGTATAATTCCAGTACTCAAAAATTCAAAAAGTGTTCCAATAGAAATCGAGCCGGGGAAAACATTGAACATCAATCCAAACCTTGCACCCAGTGAGTTGGAACAACTAATTACTCTGCTGAAACAATGTAGAGGAGCTTTTGCTTGGGAGTACACAGACATGAAAGGTATTCCTTCTAATCTGTGTACCCATCACATTTATATTAAGAGCAACTCCAGGCCTGTGTGTCAACCACAGCGAATTATGAACCCGAACCTAAGGGACATAGTGAAAGAGGAGATCCAAAAAAAATTGGAAGCAGGATTTATATACATGATTTCAGATAGTGAGTGGGTTTCTCCACTCGTGATTGTGCCAAAGAAGAATGGGAAATGGAGGGTTTGCGTGGATTATAGAGAATTGAACAAAGCAACGCAGAAGGACCACTTTCCCTTACCTTTTATCAATCAGGTCCTTGATACCTTGTCTGGGAAGAAGTATTTTTCCTTTCTGGATGGCTTTAGTGGCTATAACCAAATCCAGATTGCTCCAGAAGACCAAAACAAAACCACTTTCACCTATCCCTAGGGTACTTTTGCATACCGATTACTTCCTTTTGGGTTGTGTAACGCACTAGCCACATTTCAAAGAGCAGTGATTGGAATCTTTTCAAAGATGGTAAACGATTGCATGGAGATTTTTATGGATGACTTCACTCCATATGGTAATAGTTATGAAGAAGCACTGAAAAATTTAGAAAAGTTCTTGAAACGCTGTGAACAAAGCCATCTCTCTTTAAGCACTGAAAAGTGCCATATGATGATGAGCGAGGGCATAGTTCTGTGACACTTCATCTCTTCTAATGGTATCCAAGTAGATCCATCCAAAATTAAGGTAATTGAAAATATACCAACTCATGGAACAAAAAAAGATGTACGTATCTTCTTAGGGCATGCTGGCTATTACAGAAGGTTCATAGAAAATTTTTCCAAACTAGCTTCTCCTTTGTTTACCTTGTTGATGAAGGATGCACAGTTTGTTTGGAATGATGCATGCCAAACAACGTTTACTGAGCTAAAGAAAAGGCTGTCTACAACACCCATCTTTAGAGGGCCCAATTGGGCTCTGGATTTTCATATTTCTTCAGATGCTTTAGACACTACCATTGGAGCAGTTTTAGGACAGTAGGAAGGTAATGCTCCATATGCAATTTATTACATTAGTAATAACTTATCCCCTGCTGAACTAAACTATATTGTCACAGAAAAGGAATTCCTTGCCATAGTTTATGCCATCAACAAATTTAGACACTACATTACTGGATACTCCACTTTTGTGCACACTGATCATCCTGCCATCAAATATTTAATGAATAAACCAATCACGAATGCTAGAGTTACTAGATGGTTGTTACTATTACAGGAATTTGAGATCACAATTATTGATAGACCAGGGAAGGAAAACGTTGTTGCAGATTTCTTATCTCGACTTACTAACAGTGATGACAATCTACCAGTCGAAGATTCCTTCCCTAATGAACATTTGTTTGTAGTATCAGCTCATTCCCCATGGTATGCATATATTGCTAACTTTTTGGCTGCAGGTAAGCTCCCAACACATCTGTCGAAGAGAGAAAAAAGAAAAATCACACAACAGAGTGCTAGGTATTGCTGGATTGATTGACATCTTTTCTACATAGGGCTTGAATTAGAAATAAGATGTGTTAGAGAAGATGAAATTTTTAGTATCCTTAAAGCTTGCCATGATGAGACCTGTGGGGGAC
Organism: Larix kaempferi; assembly: GCA_027924585.1. Lineage (NCBI taxonomy): Eukaryota > Viridiplantae > Streptophyta > Pinopsida > Pinales > Pinaceae > Larix > Larix kaempferi. The sequence continues at coordinate 61,238,061 of BSBM01000370.1, read as the reverse complement.
ATTTTGCTGACAAAAGGACAGGTCATAAGGTTTTGAGAATGGGTTATTTCTAGCCCACATTGTTCAGGGACACAAAGAAATATGTTCAGGCATGTGATAGATACCAAAGGATGGGCCAACCCAACATATTAGATGAAATGCCTTTGCAACTACAGCTCGTGGTTGAACCATTTGATAGATGGGCTCTGTATTTCTTAGGGCCTATCAACCCTCCCTCAAAACAGAAAATTCATATCTTGGTTTGCACAAATTACATGACCAAATGGGTGGAAGTTGTAGCCTTGGTTAAAGCTAATGATCAGGCTGTGATTGATTTCCTATATGAAGAAATTTTTACTTGGTTTGGAGTACCCAAGGAAACCATTATAGATGGTGGACCGCAGTTTGTGTCTCACAAATTGGAAGCATTGTTACAAAAATTTCATATTCAGCACAAAATAACCTTGCCAAGTTAAGTAGGTAGTTAAATTAATTCATTTCCTGTTGTGTGTTGTGGAATTGCATTAGGCGTATTTCTGATAGCTGCAACAGAGATTTATAATTGCATTCTTTATTAGTAGTTTATTCTTTGCATTACGAATAGCTACAACTGTGTGGTGTGACTGTCGACTGTGTAGGTTAGTTTGATTAATGCATGTGTGTTAGAATCAGTTGTTACAGCCAAGCTCAGCTCCAATTCCCTTCAGTCATTTATGCTTCCTAGGATTTTCAATGATTATCAATTTAGAGTTCAAGTTTATTTTCTAATTCTGGTTGTTGTTGTATCTTTAGTTGAATTCATAGATTAGGCAGATTATGATTGAGTTACAGTAGTTGTTGGATGAATCATTTTGGTAAATATTGAATACTCTAGTTTGGTAATTATAGAATTGAACTTCTTGCAAAAGTAATCTAGTTCATTTCTATTCTTAGATCAGTAACTGCTAGGTTGATTTCTGTAGGAAGGTAGCTGCACTTTGAATTCCTAGATGTATGAGTTAGATTAGTTTTCTTTATGGAATGAGTTTGGATGAGTAGATAGGTAGGATTATTATCTCTATTCACTTGATCAACTACTGGAAATGTTTATGCATAGATTGTGCTTATTTCCATTGAAATAAAAGACTTCCTTGGGTTTGACAATTTATATTGAGCATCATGTATGTTAGTTGTAATTAATTGACATATAGGGTGACCAACAAAGCCTGCATGAAATTATGCACACTCCTACTTTAGTACTTTTCCTTTATTAAATATTGATGTCATATTTTGTGGAAATTTTTTTCAAGCACATCCTATAAGAGAATCATGGATATTTGAACAAGTTGCCTTACATTTTGATATAATTCCATATAGCTTTTGGACAAACAATGTCAAATACTTTCAACTTACAGAAGTAATGAAACAAAAAGACCTTGTTTTTGTATCCTTTTTTAATATAATTATAACCTCTTCACAAATAGACTGTGATATTGAATACTTAAAGAGCATTGTAATTATAGACCACTGCCAAATGACCCTATATTTCCGTATGCTTTTTACAGAAACAAAGATGTTGAAAAACACTACAAAAAAAAGTTGTCACTTGTCCAATAAGAACCATATGCCTTAGAGGAATTTGACAAAAGAATCAATTTAGCAAAAGGAAATTGCTATGAAAATGACAAAATGGACTTATGAATTGTAATTTTACTAAATCAGGATATGCTCATAGATTTAATTGGAGTAAATTATGCAATTGATGATGGCCTTGTGAATGGTGCAGAAGGTTTTTTCAAATAATACACAAAGGAAAAATTTGGCATAGTCTAGATTGAGTTTATGCCATCATCAATTGGATCAATGCAATGAGCAAAAATGCAACAACATTTTGCACATAACATTTTGTGTATCTAGACACTGATCATTATAATATCTAGACAAATGGCATCAATCAATAAGGCACACAATCTTCGAGAGTGCTATGAATAAAATAATAATAAAATAAACATCAACATATATATATATATATATATATATATATATATATAATAATAATAATAATAACAACAAACAAGAATAATATAATAATATAATTAATTAGTGAAATGGTGTAACTCTTTATGAAGAGTTGCATTAGACACCCTTTAAACAATTATAAATACGGGAAAGTCTATCTTGTAAAAGACATCATCTTATCTTGTCAATTCAATAATATAGATCTTATTCAATATGGATCTCGCGTCCTAGTTTTTCTGTTGCATTTGGTATCAGAGCCAGGATTGTAGCCACCAATCTAGGACCTTGTCCAAAACGAGGCCAGTGGCCCAAAGAAGTAAAAAAGATTAAAAAAAAAAAAAAAAAAAAAAAAAAAAAAGAAAAGAAAAGAAACGAAAGACAAGTAAAAAAGAAGAAGATAGAATATAGAAATAAAAAAAAGGAGTGAGAAGAAGAAAAAAAAGGAAAAAGGAAAAAAGTAAAAGTAAAGTTTAGAAGTGAGTAGAAGTAAAAAGTAAAAGTAAGAAGTAAAACCGCACATGGTTTTAAGGTGCACGTGGTTTTGTGAGAAGTGGGTTTGGTTTTATTCCCTAACAACAATCCAAAAGTGAGATTTGAACCTAGGTGGGGAAGGTAACAACCACTCCTCCCAACCACCCAATCTACACCATTTTACATATATTAAGGGGAAAATAATATTAGAAGAAGAATCATATTGAATATTGTTTATTATAAAAAAAGAGATATTGAATAAATTTCAAAGAAAACTCAAGAAGATGGGTTTTAATGTTGAAAACAAGGGAAGGTTTCTTAACACCTCATGGATGACTGTCTCAATACTATTTAAAGTTAAAGGGACACTTGCAGGGAAGGATGTCACCATTTCTATTGCCCCTTGTGAAAGAAATAATTATATTAGTGCTGAATTTGCTAACCATTTAGTGATTCCTGAATCAAATATAAGTGAAAGGCTCGACTTTTGGGACAGGAAGCAATTTGAAATAAGTGGATTAGAATTGAATGTTGGAGATTATATGGTCATATCTCAATTCATTGTTAGTTCCTTATGGAGTTCTAGTGGTGACATAGTTTTGGGGTTACCTTGGATTAAAACATTGGGGACCTTCATTTTAAATGTTGAAAAGAAATTTCTTACTTTTTCCTATAAGCAAAAGAGAATCACATTTCAAGATATTACAATAAAGTCAGATTTAGAAGCTCCAACATCTAAAGACTTCAAAGATATATCAAAGATGATTTCACAGGGTAATCATAAGTCAGATCAAAAGATGCAGTCAGAATTCGATAAAATTGTCACAGATAAAGAAGAAGAGATCTCTCGTTTAAGAGATCATAATCAGAAATTGCTTCTTCAAATAAAAAAGACGAAGGATAAAGCACAATAGAATCAAAAGCTAGAAGAGGAGAATCGATATCTTCAGAAGAAACTATTAGAAAACATTGACGAAAATGGTCACCTCAAGAAGCACAAACAAGATCTAATGGATCAAATTTAGAAGCTTAAAGATGATAAGAAAGCGCAAGAAGAAATGACTCAAAATCTTAAAAAAGAAAAAGACTCGTTAGACAATAAGTTGGAGCAAACTCAGAAGAGGACATCAAAGCCATTGGACTCAAAAATCTACGTTGAGAAAAAAGAAGCAAATACAAATTCAGTCCTCATCACAGTTCAGAAAGAAGACAATCTTGTAAAAAAACAAACAACAATAACTCCCTATCGACACCCCAACCATATAAACCAGTATCCTAAAAAGTGGGAATTGTTGAAAGATAATGGTACTAATGTGCTCAAAGCACCTGACAACAGATCAATAGAGAATCCCAACAGTCGGCAACAAATCAATTTTGGTTGGATTGATCCTTCAACATATCGGAAGTTATGTTCTACACTTAGAAGTTCGTACTGACATGTTTCGTCAGCTACGACGTCATAAGGAACAGGTGCGACAAAATTATAAGGCTTTGAGGACAAAGCCTTTCTGAGTGTCAATGCTATGAATAAAATAATAATAAAATAAACATCAACATATATATATATATATATATATATATGTTGATGTTTATTTTATTATTATTTTATTCATAGCAGAGAGAAATTTCATATTCGACTGGAATGTGCACAAACAATACATAGATCTCAAGGCCTTACGATCAATAATTTAGCATCTGAGCCAAAAGGAGTTAACCAACATGGACTTGTATATACCACATTATCTCGTGTCATATACGTAGAGAAACTATATCTTCTAAACAAATTGCAATAGTCAATTTTTACATTTGCATAAAGTCTCAAGCAAAATAGAAAGGCTTTGAACTAGATACCTATTGGAATTTCAATATGGATTTCAATCAACAACAGAAAAATAACATCTTCTTGTATGCTCATTGAACACATGAATCCTGGTATTGAATATGGACAATATTCTCAATGACTATAATCTAATGAAAAGTGATATTCTATGTGTACATGAGACACATACAAAGTTCTTACAAAATGATATCCTTCTTGCAAAAAAATATTTCTGTATGTCTACATTTAACATACATGTCATTGTCACACGCTATAAAAAAGACACCGTGCTTCAAGAATTAGACAATTACACAACAAACTAGATTGAAACAACCATTTCCCAATTTCAAATTAATGAGAACATTGTCAAATTGGCAAATGTCTACATTGCACCAAATGCACCACTTGAAGAACTTTACTGCTTTGTCAATAGCCTAATGAAAGAAATTCAACAAAATGAGCATATTGAAATTGTTGGTGACCTAAACTTTGACATGTTGCAAAAATGCAATGCAATGCAAAAAAAACTTCTTCATGCAAAATCATAAATTGAAACGGCACGCAACAATGGAAACAACCTTTGTTGGTTCATTACTCAACCATTTTTGGACAACTTTGTCATTTGAGAATATGAACTTCCATATTTAATAAGCTTATTGTATAGATCATCAAATCACTTTCCTTTCAATTCCTCTAAAGACATTTGCAAATGCCTCTTCTAAATAAAACACCTATGTTTACCACACGCTACACAGTTACATGAACCATATACAAAGTTCTTTCCAAATAATATCCCTCTTACAAAAAAACACCTTTACTGTAGGCCTAACCATATTGTAATTGCTAGTAATCTAGACTTTGACATACTGCAAAATTGCAATATGCAAATAATATTCTCCTTGTTCATGAAAAATCATATTTTAAAATTGCACAAAACTATACCAACAACCTTTGCTATCTCTTTGCTTCACCAGTTTTGAACAAATTTGTGAACTAACAATATCAAGTTACATAATTATCAAGCTTATTGGATATATCATCATTACATTTGCTTTCCAATTCTTCTAGAGATATTTGCAAATTTCCCTTATGAATGAAAAATCTATGCCTGTTAGAAGCTACATAATTATAGGAAATGCAAGTTAAATGTATTCTAGAAAATTGAATCAAGGAATGTATTTCTTCCAACATCTAATCATGGAAAATCATAATATCAAGTTGCACGGGAAATTAAAAACAATCTTTGCTAGTTCTTTCCCTAATTACTTTTTGACAGTTTTGCTAGCTATCAATATGAACATTCGTACTTCTGAAACTTATTGCATAATTGTTTTCCTAGATTCCTTGACTAATTAATTGCAATGAACTTGACCAATTAAGATGCAACTACTCAATGCAAAATGTGTTGTGGAAAATTGAATCAAGAAATATGTCTTTGTTTCAAGAACTAATCATGGAAAATCGTAACTTCAAGATGCAAAGAAAATAACAACAACCTTTGCTATTCCTAAATCTTGCTACATACATAGCCATAGAATTTTCCTCTCAATTTCTTTGGGTGAAATCTGCAATTGCACAGTTGCAGCAAATGGAAATGATTAATGTGAAATGCATTGTAGTGGTTCAGATCAAAGAATATATCTTTGTTCCAACAACTAGTCCGAAAGAACAAGTAAAAATTTGGAACATTCCCATATACATATTTGTTTTTCTATATTCCTTGACCAATTAATTGTAAATTTTGTTCATGTCATGTAATAGTACTCTAAAGTTGATCAATCAAAAGAAATAAACTTCGATGAAAAAAGAAACAAGAAAAAAAAATACCCATTAGACTTCTGCTCATTTTTATGTCCATAATCATTTGCTCTGTCTAGTTGTAGTGTACGAATGTCAAATTTTGGAACTACAAACAAGGGACAATATGATAGGGGGATGCAAAGTATTGCATTCCATTGCCCCAATAGAATTCAATTGAAACAACAACTCGGGTTTGACAAGAGCTTAGACTTCCCCCAAAATAACATAAACTATGAATTCTACATCGAAGATGTCCATAAATGATATTGCAACTATATGATTTTTATCAACCTAGAAATTGCTTTATGCTTCTAATTGTAGTTCCCATATAACTCTTTCATTTTCCTTTGAACTAACAATTTGCAATAAATTTCAAATTATTGCAGTTGCATTTGAATGAAAGCTAGAGTGATCTTTTCTCCAAAATACAAGAAGAACTAGTATCACAGATTCCACCAATGTACCTATTTAAGAATGTTGTTAGAAATGGACCAAGAGGATCCCAACAATTTCAACCTTCCATGGTCGATGTCCTAAATGATGAATCTACAAAAGCACATTTTCTTGATGTGATGTGATCTAAGACCCAAAAAAATATTATTTTCTCATTTTTTCATAGCTTCTTCCCATTGATATGACTTGTACTACTATTGATGTTTAGAACTTTCAAAATATTTCTACAGATTATTGCAAATATTTCTACATATTATTGCAAAATATTTTATATAAAATACACCGTATTTTTATTACTGCAAATTTTTCTACAGATTATTGCAAAATATTTTATATAAAATACACGGTATTTTTATTACTGTAGCTACAATCTACAAACAGCCACTATGTGCCACTGCCGACTCGTCGAGACTTTGTTGATTAAATTAAAGTAATGGATCTCCAACTAGGATTTCTAAATTTTTCCATGAACCCCATGAACTTTGTGCATTAATTATCTTAATTCCCATGTGACCACCTCCTTAACTCAAGAGCAAACATTGTCTATTTAAAGTTAGTTTAACATAATGATATACACAAGAATTCATAAATTAGAAAGGATCTATGCATTTATAGAGTTTAAAACATCAACGCATTTCAATCCCAGCGGGGATAATCCTCAGGAGCTTAGATTGAGTAAAAGGATCACATGATAGTAGACACCCATCCTTATATAAATAACAATTGAAACCCTACAATGACTAAAAACCCAAAATGTCGACCAAACCAAAAAGATGTTTTTTGAGATTTTGGTAGGTGTTCGCTGTTTTACAGTGCATGATATAGAGGTCTCCAATAATGTAATTTTTAGGGAAAAAATTTCACTAATTGACTATTTTTTGGCTTTTTTTCAAAAAATAAATTCGCTATTTGGTCATTTTTAGTCTCTAATATCGCCTATATTTACATAAAATATGTTTTTTTATCATAATATTCGCCAAAACTTACAAGTTTCAGTAATAAATTGTAGGTTTCATATTTAATATATATATATATATATATATTCAATCCAAAATAATTGCCTAAAATACTACACTTAAGTATAATATTAGAATCCTTAAAAAATACTATGGTCTCCAATTTTCACTAAGTTGCCAACCTTCATCCCTATTATGGTTGTTTCTATTCAATTTGATTCCAAATATTCCATCACATTTCTCTTCAGTTAGTGATCAACCTTAATGATGATTTTTGGCATCTCCCAAATAAATGTGGTGGCTAGTTTCAAAGGAGTGTTAAACTAGGATAGACTTGTGAGTTATATTCCATCTTAGATCTTCACTATGCTCTTTGTATCCAACCTTCATTGGAATTCCTATCTCATCAATAAAGACTGAACACTGCATCAGCATGGTATTGAGTATACTCCTTTATACATGTTTGGGTTGATTGGGTCTTTGGCTGAGTCTACCATCTTCCTTATGGTGCTTAGAGGGGAGAACGCCACACCAATGTCTCTTTTTTTTCTGGATTCCATCAATTTTTTTCTGATGTTCCTTTGATATAAGGAAAATATACCCTCTTACATTGTGTTTCAATACTTTTTCTAACATGGGATATTCTTGCCTTCCTCGCAATCATGTTAAATTGGTTTCTTTCAAGTCGTTCACCTTAAAAATGTGAACTAGATATAATTTAGTTCTTGTTCCACATGCTCTTTATTTGAGATTGTTAATGCCCGAGTTATGAAAGTGTTAATGAATCCAAATTTTTGAGAAGGAAAATGATGTAAGACAACATGAAAATATCTATCAATGCGATTAGATTTCTAGTAAACTTGGTGCTTAATGGTGCCATCATCTTTTTTGGTGACACAGACATCATGCAAATGAGATATTTCATGGGTATCCCTTTTGTTGCAACAACAAAGTTTAAACCATATTCCAACACCTTTTGGGTAGGAGGATCTAAATGGTGGTAAAAAAAATGTGCTATTTTGATGGAAGATCTGATGTTGATGTCATTACGACCATGTTGTTGTGCTTTAAGGAATTCAAATTTCCTCTCCACCATTTTGTCCAAGGAATTTTTCTGCTAATGCTTATTGTGCTAGACGATTGCTCATTATTTTTTCGTGTCTTTCCTCGTGCATTGATTGCTTTTATTCAATGATTCTACACTATAAGTTTCATCATTTAACTACTCTCATTTCTTGTGGATACTATTGATTCTTGTATATTTTTCTCTATGATTTTCCATAGTAGACTAGGTTCTCTCTCTTGGTCTCTAAATATTGGGTCATTTATCTCATTCCTTGTAGTCCAGAATAAGGATCCTTTGAAGATAAATTCCAAGATTTGCTCAGAATTGGGCAAGTGGAGGGCTACCTTTGGCATTGTTCCAGTGCTCGAGTGTGATCCCATTTGATTTCATTCATGCCCCAAGCTCATCTTAACGAGTTGTATTGAATATGTATGTAAGTTGTTAGGCTACATCTTGACAAGATCACATTTCCATTTAAGCCCACATCTTGGTTTCTTCCATCTCATTTAAGGGAGTATATTAAGTAAAAAAAATTGACTTTACGATGACATGATTTTTTTACAAATTGTTAGATTTACAAATTTCAATTATTAAATGAAAACAAATGGAAACAAAGGAAAACCCAAAAGCCTCTTCCATTGGGATATTAGATTCATGTTTTCAATGATATAAGCTAAAATACTTTTGAAGAATATGAAACGTATGGAAGAAATAATATGTTTGCTATATGTGTTCATTTACTTAAAATTTACAAAAATAATAAATTGGTGATATCACAATTTTGAAAGAAAATTTTGTTTATTTTAAAGATTTGGAATGACAACATTTTATTTCCACAATTATTCTTTTATTTTTTATTTTTTATGAAAGGTTTTAATTATTTATATAACCATTCATAGTTGAAGGGCTGGTTGAATATATACCCTTCAAATTGAAATTAAGACCAACTTTTCAAACTTGATCAATGTTTCCAAGTTCTTTTTCATTAACTTTTTTCTATCGAACTGTTTTCTGACTTTGCCAAAATGAACTATAAGAAAAGTTTTTAGAATAGTGCTCTGATGGCTATTGCTAAAACTTTTGATGGCTTGACATTTGTACTAAGTAAAATATCCTTGGATGACCAAGTGATAAAATTGATCGATTTCTTACCTATTGATTCTCTTGGTTGAATGATACCATAATCGATATATATGTATTGATAAGACCAAAATAAGATATTATGAGGTTATACAGCTTAATCTAGAAGATTAAAAGTACATTTTTATTTAAACTAGCGTAATGAAGAAAATCAACATTGTTAAAATAAGAACAAAACTCTGAAGCTCCATAGTGAAATAGGGCACTAGACAATTCCTAAAACACCATGGGATGAAAGAAATAGTCATCGTTGTGACACAAAGAGGGTTGAAGATGAAAATCACCTTCTCATACAATGTCTTGTGTACACCCACATTAGAGGGAAATTTCAAAATATTTTCTACAATATTGATGTTCCTAACCTTTTAACTTACATCATAACTACGATGATTTATGAATGTTTCTCGTAAAACTTTTTGAGCTTAGAAATAAAATATTAAAGAAAACTAAGTGTTGCTTTCCTTTTTACTGTCTGATAGACTAAAGTTGGTGTCACTGGATTAATAACAATGATCATCATCATCATCTATAATTTTAATATCTTTGCACTAAGAGGTGTTTTCTTCATCCTAAGTGAGTGTGATGTGTCACTTATGTAATGGGGTGATGTGTCACTTATGTAATGGGGTGATGTGGCACATATAGGTTTCAAAAAAAATAAAAATAAAACATATATAAAAAAAATATAAAGCCAACCAGTTATTTACTCCATATTTAAATTGGCTATTATTATTATTATTATTATTATTATTATTAAAAAATATGTATTGATAATCAAATTTGTTCATACACAAACCATCTATTATTTTCAGTGTATACGAATGAATCACATTTCAATTATTCTCCTCTATAAATCTCATACTAATTTGACAAAACAAGTTTTACTCTTTTAAAGTAAATTAATACATAATCACAACATTATAATTACAAGAAGTGGTTTTTCAAAACGTCCAAGTTTAAATTCCAATTTCCAATTCCATTGATGCATTGTGTAAAGCTCTTTATCGGTTGATAAATGAACTTTAAATATTAAAAAAGTATGTTCATAAATAGTTACAAGGCAAGTAAATATATGTATAGTTAATCTTTCTTATATAAAAAAAAAAAACTTATATAATTATGACATATATATGAAGAATAAGTAATTTAGAGTCGTAAAGTTATGAAATATTTGTTTATTTATAGAATTTATATGTTATTATTCCAAATTAAAATAGTTGATGATTCTAATGGAAAATATATCTATGTAATGCTAAGTTAATATTAAAAAATGAATTAGATATTAGTTTTGTAATAATTACAAATTAATTAATAATTAAGTAAATTACAACTATTTTACTTCATAATTAATTAATGCAACTTTTACCTATTTGTAGGATTTATGTGTCACCATTTACAACATACTGGAATAGTTGGTCCACATGGACATGGCTCTATCAAGTGTTCAAAGATATCAAATCCCTTGAAGTGCAATCTATGCTAAAAATCGTCATGGCTTGACATTTGTACTAAGTAAAGTCATAAAAGTTTTTAGAATAGTGCTCTGATGGCTATTGCTAAAAATTGTGATGGCTTGACATTTGTACTAAGTAAAATATCCTTGGATGACCAAGTGATAAAATTGATCAATTTCTTAAGCTATTGATTCTCTTGGTTGAATGATACCATAATCGATATATATGTATCGATAAGACAAAAATAAGATATTATGAGGTTATCGAGCTTAATCTAGAAGATTAAAAGTATCTTTCTATTTAAACTAGCGTAAAGAATAAAATCAACATTGTTAAAATAAGAACAAACTCTCATGAGCTCCATAGTGAAAGAGGGCACTAGACAATTCTTAAAACACCCTCTGACAAAAGAAATTGTCATCTTTGTGACACAAAGAGAGTTGAAGATGAAAATCACCTTCTCATACATTGTCTTGTGTACATCCACATTAAACTTTAAAGGGTCTCTTCAGCCCAATAATGGTTTTAACTCTTATATATATGGCCTTCTAAATGTTTTAAATATAATTTGAGCCTACATGTTATTTTTATAATATTTTTTTATTTTTATATAAAGAAAACGTGTTAACTAGACAATAAGCACTGAAAGAGTTACACATCCCCTTACTTAGATGTAGAATGGGCCTCTTCAACCCAATAATTAATTTAAATTTTCGTTTTTTAAATATAAATGTAAAATCCTTAACTTGTAACACTCAAATATCAAGCTGTCAGGTGAAATTCTTGAATTTCTCAGGAATAGGAATTTCACTACACTGGATCGAATGAGAAATTATGTCACTTTTCAAAATGATTCCTACTGGATAAACGGTGTTGACTTGGGCTTATTGGACTGGTATGAAAGTGAATGGGATTTATACTTTTCTTGTCTGAACTATTATGGGTGTAGACTCACATCCCAAAGTGATGTATTGAAATGGAAGGGGAATCCTATTACTGGTGAGGTGACTGCCAAATCTGCCTACAATTACATTATATCCAGTAGGAATTTTAGCCCGTAACATTGGTGGTTCAAGAAGCTGTGGAGATGGAAGATACCAACTAAACTCAAATGTTTTGGGTAGTTTTCCTTCAAGGAAAAATTGAAAACTTGGGATAACTTGGCTCGTATGGGATGGATTGGGCCTAATAGGTGCCCATTATGTAAATCTGAGGCAGAATCCACCAATCACATTTTGGTTCATTGCAAGTATACTAGAGATGTTTGGGAACAAGTATGTAATGTTCTGGACATCCATGTGCATTGGGGATGGACGTCGTTCGAAGTGGCATTCCTCAATTGGTTCAGGGAGTGCAGATCTCACCCTGTGTTACCTCTTTTTATTTCATGGGTGGTTTGGTATAACAAAAATAAATCTGTTTTTGAAGATATGATTCCATTGGTAACTAACGGAGCCAAACAAATTCTATCACTTTACAAATCCAGTTTCAAAGGTAAGAAACCATCAGTGGTTAAAAAGATTGGTGCATTTGAGCCTATTTTTAATTGTCCAATCCTTTTCTTTGATGGCACGGCTCAAGGTGGATTTTGTGCAATTGGGGGAACTATCTTTCTTAATGGTTCTCATCATTTCACACTCAAAATGCATTGTGGCTTGGGTTCAAATATGAAAGCTGAGCTCATTGCACTATGGTGTGTGTTAAAGGTTGCAAAGATATTTGGTATCGATGATCTAAAAGTATATGGAGATTCAAGGGTCACAATTAAATGGGCACAAGGTGTATGTGATCTTAATGTCTTGTCTCTGGTCCATTGGTGCCATCGAATCAGATTTGAGATTCAAGGATTCAGGAAGATATCATTTCAACACATTTACAGACAACACAATGCTCTGGCTGATAAATTGTCCAAACTTGTCTTGTTGGGAGACATTGGTGTTTTAGTTTGGGAAGAATTTCTCTTTTCTCAGATTCAGAATTATGGGAAATTGGACTTTTTTGAGTAATCATGGTGTATATTTTTGAATGCTGTTAGTATTTTGGTTTTTGAAGTAATGACGATTCAAGACTGACTTCTTGTGTGTCGATTAATAAATCTTTTTGTTAAAATGATGATAGCTAAAGAAATGGCTAAAGAAAACTTATGAACATTTAGCATCTTTGCATGTACCTTTTGATTCTATGGAATAACATTGATATGCTTTTTCTTGCTGGAAAAAAAATTGTGAAATTAATGAAGTACTGGTTTGCAAAAAGTTAAGTTGCAATTCCATTGAAATATCATTTATATATTTTTCTAAAACAGACTTCCTGATTAATAACTTGGAATAGGCCATGAGGAAAACCCAATAAATGGAGGAAGATATGCTGGAGGAAGCAGTATATAACAGATAGAAGTAAGGAAAGAGAAGGAGAGCATGCATTAAGTAAGGGAGAAGGAGACCAGCAGAAGTGAAAGGAATGATTGTTTCAAATCTAATGAGTGACATATTAAATTATTAATGATCATATTGTTGTAATGACCATGAGAATGGTCTTTGTAGGTTTGATCAGGGCCTCTAATAAAGGTTATCGATCATATCAAAAAAATTCCAAACAAAATATACTACTTCGTTACACAAATGATCTATACTATACTGCTGCATTATAAGTATGATTTACTATCATCCGAACCAAACCCGAAAAACTAGAAATGAAGTTGGGCTTAGATCTTTAATCTATCATGGGGGAGCAGTAGTATTAAACTGAAGGCTAGCTGGGGTGACCCGTCTTGCGATGTTTATCCACCTTTCGACCACAGACTTTAGCCACGTTTTCGACCACTGAGTTCACCAGCGCTAATTCATAGCTGCAACGCACAGAGTTTAAAACTATTAACAATCCAAAATAGAAGCAGGAAACGAGTAATAAATAAGAACAGCGAAGACTGACTTACTCACCCATTAAAATCTTCTCTAAGTGACCAGCCAGAGAAACGACAGATTTCATAGAGAGCAGCCTTCCATTCCTGGATTTCTTCTGCGCTGTGTATCCCATCGACCTCATGCTCTTGGAATGCTTTAGCGAATGGGCTGTCACATTGGTCTGGGCGCCGAACTTGCGAAGGAGTGACGTCATAGAATAAAGGAATGACGATGGGCCATTTATTTCCCTTCCTCTGCAACACCGCTTGGCGTGCAATAAGCGAGGCTTCTCTAAGACACCAGGGTGATTGTGCGTAGTTAGTCGAGAATATGGGCACCAGGATACGACTGACCTGAATTGCGTGATGTAGGGTTGCAGAGATGTCGTCCCCTCTGTTGAGACTGTGGGTGTCGACGAAGGCACGGAGACCTTCACCGGTGATGGCGTGGAAGAGATGGTCTACAAAGCCTCTTCTCATATTGCGCCCTCTGAAACTGAGAAAAACATCGTAACTGTATCTTGTGTATCTCCTGCAGTTGGCATTGAAAAGGCAGAGGGATGAACGAGAAGGAAACCCGGCCGTAACGGGAATAAATGAATGAAGGCTGAAAGTAGAGATGGGAATCCACGCATGATTTCTGAAAGGAGAGCGAATCCCGGACTTGGCATTGAAAAGGCAGATGGATGAACGAGTAGGAAACCCGGCCATTATCCCAATGAATGAAGGATGGCAGGAGAGTTGAAAATCAACAAGTGAATTCTGAAAGGAGAGGAGACTGCAGGTCATTATATAATTTCAGGATCCTTAACCTCGCTGTAAGTTGTAGGCATCTTGAACGTTGAATTTGTATAGGGATATTTTTGCATCATCGAGATGAAATTTATTTTGATTTTTTTTGGATTAATCATTAACAAGATGTTTTATTTAATATGATATATTAATCGATATCAACCACTTTTAAATATGTGGTTATTATTGAATAATATCAACTAGAATTACAATAATCCTCTGAACATTTCATCAAAGATAATCCTTTACTAATATTATTAATAGGAAACACCAGCCCCAATGTTCAATGGAAGAACAAACACCAATAATATGTCCCGGTCCCGACTCTTAATTTTCTTATTTCAAGGGAATAGATCGCTAACTTGTCTCGCCTCTTAATTTTCGTTTTTTGAATTATTTATCAAGTTTTTTGTTTGTTTTGGAGAGTCGCTTTGGGGCATCCATGTACAAATCCATAAGCGTGCAAATCCAATGATTTACCCAACGTGTATCTATTCTTTTGGTAATGAATCCTTTAGGGCGCAACCTTCCAGACAGCTCAGCCAAACAACTAACCAACCCATAGAATGAGGGGACCTCTCCCAAGCACCTAAACCTCGGGACCGATCATTTCAAAGCATTTATATGATGTCGGCTGATATTCATAAGGAAATCTGCAACAGGAATTATAAAGGTCCTGAACCAACTTCTCTCAGGCAGAATGACAACTAAAGTGTCCTTACCTAAGGTTCCTGAACTAAAGTGTCCAGACGTCTGAAAGTGTGTCCTTCCTCGAAGCCCGTAGTATACCCCCATATATTATTCCAACAAGTGTCATTATCTAAGGTTCCTGACCTAAAGTGTCCAGGCCTCTGAAAGTGTGTCCTTCCTCGAAGCCCGCAGCATACCCCATATATTCTTTCTCCATCCTTGTTCATATGGTGACTTATCAGCGGTTCGTTATTGGTCATTTTGTCTGTCAAATATATGGTTTGTATTTCATATTAATCATCAGAAAAAACAAACAAAACAGTAAAACGGCTGTATTAATCGAAACCGTCATTTTTGACTATTAAGATTTTTCCCAATTCCTACTCAGCTTCCGGGTGATCCATTCCACACTGATCTATTCCCCAAGCGGCTTTTTGGTTATGTTGGATTGGTGGGGTCGATCCGAAAAATCTCTCCGTTTAGTCGAGATATGCAAGAAGGGGGGGCTTGCTTCCTCGTTACCTTTTACCTATGCCATGATCTTCATAGGCAGCCACGCATCATGGTACGTGATTCCGTGATCTCACGCGAAAGACGGAGTTAAATGTAAGCCACTTTGACAAAATAAAAAATGAACTTCAAGAGATGCAATGTTCAATGACGGATGCGGCTAGACTTCTGCCCGGGTTCAATCGATAGTGGGTTCCCATCTTGTAAAATATTACGTCATGGTGATGACGTACCATGCACCTGTTCGTTGTTTTTGTGCAGGGTGATGAATCCACCCAACAAAAAATATCGCCCACTTATAAAACACAGACAGACAGTCAGTGACGATTCCGGCTAGCCCAGGGATAGACGCACGTTGATAATACCGACGAGTGCATTATTTATATCTGTTTTTTATTGCATCTTTTTATGTAAAGGCTAAGGAAAATTTTAGGAGTTAAATTTAGCTTATGAATTAATTTTTGATGTATTTTTCCAAAGAAATATTTGACATTTTTTTCTTTTTTTATTTAATATGATTTGTCAAAATTTTATAAGATGAAATATGAAATTTTTTTACTTCAAAAATAGTCAAAATTTCTAAACATTATATAAAACTTTTTTTTTTTTTGTCTAATATGATTTGTCCAAATTTCATTGGATTAAATTTTTTTCTCTAAAAATCATCAAAATTTTCCAAACATTATATAAAACTCTTAATAATTTGAATACTTAAACAAATATTGTTAAACATTTTATGGTTGGAAATTTGATAATTAGTAAGATTCGCCAAGGTTTCCACACTTTAAGAAAATTATGGATCCTAAAAATTTTCCCTAGTGAAAACCATATGTACCTAGTCTCTTTCAATACATTCAATAAATGATCACATACATTGAATGTGTTCAATAACTAATATATTAAATGTCTACAAGGATCAAATTCTTTGAGGTGCAAATATTTTTTTAAATGTAAAATTTGAGGAACAACTTCCGCCTCAAGAGATTTAATCCTCTCGCGCTTGGTAGATCGAGTGTTAAGATGGATCTATTTTGGTTTAATATATAAATCTACTGTATGTACTCAAATCCCTCATATGTAAATCATGGCTCAAGTCCTACATGCATAGTAAGAAGTATTTAAGTTTAATTTTTCTTTTTAGTTTTAAATAATTGGAAT
The DNA here is from genome assembly GCA_027924585.1 of Larix kaempferi. NCBI lineage: Eukaryota > Viridiplantae > Streptophyta > Pinopsida > Pinales > Pinaceae > Larix > Larix kaempferi. The sequence goes on along the minus strand of BSBM01000370.1, from coordinate 61,220,873 downwards.
ATATATCTCTTTGGTTTTAGCTTTACATTTGGTTAGATATTTTAAATTTTTTATATATATTTAATATTTAATTATTTAATTAAAGTGCCATGTGTCAACATTGAGTATGGATTATCCTTCTCCCTCATATTGGTTTTGAAATTTAAGTTAGATCCAACATTTGTAAAAAAATTATTTACTTAATATTTTATAATTTTATTAAAATGCCACATGTCCGCTTCATATTGAGCATGGAATTACACTTCTCTCTCATACTGGGCTATAAAAAGTGCCTCTCAATACAGTAAGCAAAGATTAAACAATGTATATTGGGACATATCATAATTAATTATATTTATTTATGTGTCAAGACTCTTTACACCCATGCCATGTAAGTGCAAAGACATTTATTATATTTAATTATGCTCCTACATGGTATTGCAAGTAATAAAACACTTCCCATTATAGTAATAATTAGAGTAGTAATAATGGCAATATATGTTTCAACTACAACAAAACCCTATGATTAGCTTGTTGTTTAGCTCATTTTTTTGCTTCCACTCATTGCTTTAATGTATTTTTCTACATTTTCTAGAAAAAGTAGGCATTAACATCGGATTGATGCTATTTCGAGTGCACTTTGCGATGTTTATTCATAGATGGTGCTAAAGTCAATAGTAATTAGTGTTGACTTTTGTGCCATAATTTATTCATCATGTTAGCTTCCACTTTAGCTTTTGTATAGCTTCCAGTATAGCTTCCTATCTAGCTTCCAGTTTAGCTTCATTTTTAGCTCCCTTTTTAGCCTCATTTTTAACTTACAGTTTAGCTTTCTTTGTAGTTTTTAGTTGTGTGTCCTATTTATCTTCCAATCCAGCACCTATTGTGCCTAAATAGCTAAGTTGTTGAGGCCTTGGGATTTAATGGGATAGGGGATTTAGGGAGTAGGGATTTATGGATTATGGGCTAAGGGGTTAGGGATTAAGGGTTAAGGGATTAGTGTTTAGGGGATTAGGGACTAGGGGTTTAAAAGTTTAAGGATTAGGGTTTATAGGTTAAAGGCATAAGGTTTAAGGTCTTAGGGGTCAAGGGTTATGAGTTTAGGTGTTAAGGAATAAGGGTTAAGGGATTAGGGATTAGGACTTAACAGATTAAGGGTCAAGAGATTAGGGATTATGAGATTCATGGATTATGGGTTAAGGGGTTAGGGATTAGTGTTTTAGGGATTATAGTTTAAGGGATTATGGATTAGGGGTTAAGAGATTAAAGGTCAAGGACTTATGCATTAGGGTATTAGGGGTTTAAATATTACTTAGGGGTCAAGGGTTAGGGGGTTTAGGGGTTAAGGACTCAGTGGTATGGGGTTTATGGATTAGGGGATTTATAGGTTAGGGGCATATGGGGTTATGGTTTAAGGGGTTAGGGGTTAAGGGTTAAGGGTTTTTGGGTTTAGGGGATAAGGTCTTAGGGATTAGCGATTAAGGGGTTAGGGGTTAAGCGATTAGGGGATTAGGGATTAGGGGGTTCAAGAGATAAGGGTTAAGGACTTAGGGGTTAAACCATTTAGATTTTAGGGTGTTAAGAGAGTAAGGGTTAGGGAGTGTATGGGTTACATGTTTAAGTGCTTTGGGGTTTAGGGGTTAGGGGTAAAGGCGTTAGGGTTTTGGGGGTTAAAAGGATATGGGCTTTAGGGATTAAGGGATTAAGGGATTTAGGAATTATGGGTTAATGAATTAGATATTATGGGTTAAGGATCAAGGACTTAGGGGTTAGGGTTTTTAAAGGTTAATGGCTTAGGGGTTATGGGTTAAGGGTTTAAGGTTTAAGGGATTAGGGTTTAGGGGTTAAAGGTTTTGGGTTTAAGGGATTATGGGATTAAGAGTCAAGGGATTAGGGGCTAAGGAATTTAAGGATTATGTGTTAAGGAATTAGAGATTAGTATTTTAGGGATTATGGGTTAAGGGATTAGGAATTAGGGGTTTAAGACTTATGGGTTAAGAAATTAGGGATTAGGTGTTAAGGGATTAAGGATCAAGGGATTAGGAATTAGGAGCTTAAGGGTGTTGAGTAAAGTTGTCATCGATGTCAACAAGGTCAAGAGATCTGTGTCATGAGCATATAAGATTGTTGAGTGATGTTGCAATTGATGTGGCAATGATAATGATGTTTTGAAAATGGAAATCATGATGTGGAAATGGTAATGATAATGATTCAGTGATGATGGTGATATGGCAGTGATCAAGGGAGATTGCTTGAATCATTGATGAGCTTTAAACAAGCCCTAACATAAGTGTATATAACACCAAAGTGGTCTCATTATGATGTAGCTATGTTGACACCTGAAATGGTCCATGTCGACAACACAAAGGAAACAATCTAATCCGAAGGTGTCAAGAAACCCTACACGAGAGTCACCCTAGTCCTCAATCTTTTGGTGTGATGGTTTCTGACATATATGAGGTCTTCGTTGGCTACAAATGCAGTTTTACTACTTGAATAGGATAATTCAGCTAATAGAATCCTATTCTTAAAATATTAATCTAATTTAACTATGAAATGGGAGGAAACCTAAGTATAATTTAATCTAAAAGGGTGAAACTTAGTTAGAAGAAAGATCCTCTTACTTGACCTCTGATTAAAATAGAATGCAGTGAAATAATTAAGAACAAATCCTTAATTTTAATTAAAATGGACTTTGCTAATATAACCATGATAAAAACATTGTCAAGATAGCATCAACTTATTCATCTGAGATCTGGTCAAAATTAATAACTTAATCAAAAGAAATCTATTTGATTCTACAATAACATAATCATTGTCAAATATCAATTAATCACAAAGGCATTTGTCATGAGCACAAATATTGAACATATTCCATGTACCCTATTCAGAGTAATTTAAATTTTACTGATGAATAAATCCATTAGATTCAATATAACCTCTACAATTATATCCATTCAAACCTTTAACTAATATTCCATAAGGATATAGATTTAAACTCAAGGTCCAAGGAAATACATTTAAAGGTTATGAAAACTCAAACTTCAAACACGCCAAGATACAAATGCGAAACAGTCTCCATCTTCCATTAACAAGCTTGTAAATAATTACATTACTTACTCAAAAATATACAAAAAATTTGACAGCATTTGGAACAAGAACATTCCACCAAAGCTTCGACTAGGGTGTTCCCCCCTTTCTCCTTAATTGATTGAAAATAAATAGAACAAAAAGGATACGAAAGATCCACAAAAATTAGCAACAGATATTTTAGAATTTAGTTACAGCTAATTATCCCGACTAAGATTTGTAAGATAGTCCTTCCATTTAGAATAAACCTCCCACATTTCTGTTACATCAGGATAATTGGCATGGCCCAACTGGAGTTGAGCCTTACACAAATAAGATCTAACTTCCTTGCTCCTAATCTTTGACCAATTATCTAAGAAAATTTTCAAAGTGGATTTCAAAAGTACAGAGGTTTAAATAAATGATCTAAGAACAAAGATATCAACTTGAGAAGTGCCTCGAATAACATTAGTTGATTGAACTCTTTGCTTGTCCACCTCCGCAATCCTCAACTTAGCTCGCATTGACTCTACCAAATCAGCGAACACAATCATACCAAGAGTCTCCATGTAACCCTTGTTTCACATCCATTGTCGAGCACAAATAGTCTATCATTTTTCAATCATATGAGAAACCTCATCACATACAAGTTCCCAATATTTAACGGATACTTGAGTTCTCATAATCTTGATCGGGTTTAAGTGAGAATTAGATCTAGAAGAATTTTTAAGATGGATCTCCCATTCACAAGCTGCTCTTAGGCTAAATTTTCCTTCTTCGTTATATCAATATGATCTCCTAGAAGATCAGATAGATTCTCAAAGGAATTAAAATCATCTTGTACCTCATTCAACCCCTAGAAAAACAAAATCTGAGTTTGTTTGAGATTTTCATTAACAGTGAGAGATTCATCTTTAAGTTCCTAAACAATGAGCTTGAAAAAGGAATATGAAACATCTTGATTTTTTAAACTTCTCAAATTGTTGCTTGATGCCTCTAAGCTCACTAGCCTGTTCAACCACCTTACTGTCTGCAATGTTATTATGTTCTAAAACTTGTTGAAGTTGATTTTGCAAACTCTGTATTTCTTCTTGGTGCTAAACTTTCAACTTCTCAATTTGCTTGAGAAAATATTCATGCAAGGAATCCTTTTCTTCTTTAACGCAACAAAATTATCCTTCTCTTCATCAATCATCTTATATAAATTAGAGACAGAGTCATAATTTGCTCTAGGAAAAGCCCTGCATGGTAGTAACTATCTCAATGGATTCTCTTATTGGATCAGTGGTAGCTTGTTTCCATATGAATTGATTTTCTGTAGGTCCAACTATCATCTCACATTCTTTGCTTCTTTTAGTCCCTTTCCTAAGAATGGCATTTTGTTTCTTACTAAAACAATAGTCTCCAAAAAGAACCACAACATCCTCCCTAAAGTCAACTCAATATTCTGTTGTAGAAACCATCAATATCTAACAAAAGTAGCAATAGGTATTGGTTGACTCAAAGAGGTGGATGGTAATTGAACAAGGGTTTGGGAAACTTATGATGGAGCTTGAACAATTGTGGTCATAGGAAATTTTTCTACCTAGGATTCAATAAGTTGTGAGGAAGAAAAACCAACTTTAGGTTGTGGCACTATGGTAGGAGCATTATTTTTTACTGATTGAATATCATGTTGAGGAGGACAATCTTGTTGATCAGGAGGAGGATCTACTGAAGTATCCAATAAATTCTCTATCATTGACTAAGCAGATGAGCTAGTAAGTTGTGTAGTAAGAACTGGAGGATAAATATGAGGTGGTGAGGTAGGAGGTGAATTATGAGTGGAATGAGTATGAAGGTTACCAATAAGAAGAATTTCTGGTAAATTATCCTTTGGAAAAGAGTGAGCATTTGAACTAGGAAAAGTATCATTGCTATTTGGTGTAGAATCTAAAGGAGATAACTGGATAGGATCTTGAATCACTTGAGTTGGATGGACAAATTTTGTTGGTTTTTATTTCTCTATATCAATAACATTGACAGTAGACTGAGAAGGGGTATATTTTGAAATTTTCTTTGGTCGAATCTCAGTTTTAACCGAAACAGAAGGAACTAAACTAGACATGGAAGTAACAGAAATAACAGACTCAACACATCAGGCATATTTACCTTGAAGAGCTTAAATATGTTGGATTAAGGCATTCAAAATATGAATAGGAGGGTGAGGTTTATTAGCTGGCATTGAATGTTTGAATTTATATTTATCCAACTTCTTCTCTGTTGCAGACTTCAGTTGAGTTGAGCTAACCACTATATCCTTGTCATTTTCCTCCATTACTTCTTTTACAGCCATAAATTCATATTGTTGAAATACCCTGCTCCTTTCTTCTACTACCTTTATCTTCTTCTATTTTCGGGATTTGTGGATGAGAACCCTTTGATCAAGATCATTTACTCTACCTAGTACTTCTCCAAAACTAGATGCACCTTAATAAAGAGAGTCATATAGCTCTTTCTCATGGACATATGAACTTTTCAACTGTGCCTGAATAAAATGATCAACTATGAATCCTTCTAGATCATGCATCCTTTTAATTGCAAACCCTAACTTCAATTCATCCACTCTTATTACTAAAAGGTAAGAATGAATAGAGTTTTTAATGATTAAATTCCCAACATATAAAGGTAATTTTGGCCATGCTCTTCTCTCTTGAGAATGCATAAATTGACTATGAACGCCATAAAAAATTGTTTGATAGACTACCTCTGCAAGAACCAACCTATCAGGAACAAATCTTGGTAACAAATGAACTAACTTGCTTCCCCATATTCTGAGATAAGTAAATAATTCCCCACCATACCAATCTCCCATCAACGCCACCAAGGAGATGGCATCCTAAGAAATCCTGGGGGAATCATTTTTAAATATAATCAAATACATAGCATAGAAACAATTATCACATATGTCATAAACATAGGGTTTATAATTATATTCCCATAGGATTGAACAATAAATGTGAATGGGAGGGTTTTACCTAGTCCAATGCCAATTCATAGAGGGATAAGGAAAAGAGGCACACATGATATCTATCAGATATGATGATAGGAAAAATCTAGGCTTCCTTATGGCTGGAGCTTTCAACAACTGAGCAATTGCATCCCTGAAAATAATGGAGAAAATTTGTGCCCAATTGGACACTTGTCCTATAGTAGCTACATGATGAGCCAGAGGACTCCACTCTAGTTTGAAATATGCACATGTGTCCACACCATAGAACTTGCATAGCATGGCAACGAGCAACTTGTAAGGTTCTATGAGAAGATAGATAGGGAACTTCAAATTAGTTTTCATTATGAAGCTTTCTGGGTCAACCATCCAAGTCTTGAAAAGCACATCCGCTTCATATTTTTTCTCTAAGTCCCTTATGAAATCTTGTGTCAATATCTATTGAGGATTTTTTAGGGCATATATCTTGGAAAAAGTGTCTAGATTGAAGGTAGCATAGGCAATCCGATTAGAATATCTGGAAGTGCTTGTAGGAATATCTACATAGTCAATCATTCATTTTACCAAATCGGTGAATGGCATGATCATCAGGCATGCAACAATGGCTTGTAGGTGAGACTTGCTGATATTCTAGTAAATTGGGGCTTCTTCATTCAATGCTGAGAATTAATCATTATAAAAAATGCTAAAAACAATTTCCCAGTCTAAGCACACAGTATTAGAAATTTCCCCATAAGTATCTAAATAAATGCCAAAGTTGGGGTCCTTTAACTTTAATATTTCTAATGCATCTTTCGACCTATTCTTTCGGGCCATAGCATCCGGAGCTAGCTCTATAGATGCAAAATAAGCAACATAAGCTGACTTAAATATTAATATAAGAAAAAAAAAACATGAAAGAAAAACTAGAAATACTTGCAAAAAGCTCAAACTGGTATTGCAAAAGAAAATGCAAGCCCTTTTTTAAAGCAAAACTTCTAGTTACTCTATAATTTGAATTTTCGGCATGAAAATGGCGAAGTGGGTTTTAAAAATTTGGCTAAGTGTGAATTTTATTACGATTGAATGCACTTACCATTAATCATGAATGAACTGGTCATAGATTGGCAGTTATGTAATAATTAACCATTAATATGGCCGAATTTGACTAGTTCTCTGAACTAGTTTTGGCACCTGCATCGAATGTACCGGTTTTCAACGTTAGAATGGAAGTGTCGAGGTGGGACCATTGAGAATTAAAAATAGTCAAATGTTGGGTCTCAGGGCAGTTTATAATAAGTCACAAATTACATTTCCTATGTATCCAAGTCAATGAAAACTTAGAGAGATTAGAAAAAAAAAATTAATAGTAAAATCAGGTCCATAATACTTTAGGGGGGAAATCATAATGTTGACAGTAATACACCCAAGATCCAATGTCTGAGTTAAACACCAGTGTCGGCACATAGGGGAGGAAATTGAATAATGAATCAATGTCGTTCCAACTTCTGAGGTCCTAGGTTTATATAAATAATAAACATTAGCATCGAGACGTCGGGGATCCACCTCTCGAGTTCTGAGGTCCGAGAAAATCACAAACATTGAAGCAAGTTACAAGAAACAAATAGATTTCATACTTCTGAGTTCCAAGATTTATGGGAATGCAGACCTCGTCATCAAAACGTCGACATAATTAATAAATGAATATCGACATCCTCACTTCCAAGTTTCAATTTTTTGAGTAATTATAGAAATTAGGATGTCGAAAACATTGGAAAAGGCTTAATCTGTAACATGATTTGTTTTGATTAAATCCAAGTCATTTTTAGTGAAAATTTACTGAAAACTTACTTCAGAAATTAAATCCTAAAAATTCTACTAAGGAAATTGAATTTTAAAGGGGCTCCCATCTTTTCTAACAAAGTTGGGATCTATTGTGGCTACAGCAAATGGTATCTTACTAGGAATAAACATTTTCCTTTATTTAGTCAACAACAATGAGTGAGTTTTATGGGGTTTTTTCAAAATTTGGAACTCATGATGTTCTTGATCCAACCCCTATGGAAAATAGATCCATGAAATTCTTAAAAAAGATTTCCAATTTTATAAAGGAAAAATCAACTTTACTAGAAGGCTCAGTCCGCCATTTTAAAAAGCAAATGAAATAAAAAAGGGGGATTATAGCATCATAGAATTTGCTTTGCTAGGAATGATCAAGACTGTAAAATGAGTAAACATGGCTCCAAGTCGTATTAAAGATAGAATCCCAATATCATAGGCATTGTCGATGCTGCCAGCAAGCATCCATAGCCTTGATAGGGTTTCCTTTTAACCTGACCTAGTCACTTTGATCCCATCCATTGTGTATAGGAACTTTATGGAGATGAACTAAAGGCCATTGTCCTTGCTTGATGACTAGCTAATGATGGTGTCATTCACAAAGAATTATGAAAGTGAACAAGTTGAATCATGATGAGACCTATTGTCCCTTAACATTACGGTCGAGATTCATTACCCTAGCTTGGTGACTAGCTAATGGTAATGTCGATTCTATCTAAATTTATGATCATGATCGGCCAACTCATGGTGAGATATCCTATCCTCCAACTAACCTCTCAGGTTCCATCTTTTAAAGATGAAAAGGTAAAAATATGGTTGTCGTTAATCCTCATAAGAGGTTATATAATAGATGGGGAAGAAAGACCAAGACTCCTTAAGAGTAATGGATGAGATAAAGGATTTCCAAAATTTACAAGTTGTCACCAAATATTACCGATCTTGTGTCAAGGATATTCCTTCCAGAGAAAATTCAATCTTTTCATGACTCCAATCCAAATTAAATTTTCCTTAAAATGAGATAAGGCCTCTGTTAGTTTGATAATTGATAACTTGGTAAAGATATTTCAGAAGTTCATAAGAAGAAAATTCTAGAAATGGAAAATACATAGTAACATTATGCCTTATGATACCCATAAAAAATTTATGCACATTGTTGACCTTTCAAAGAAATAATAATAATAGTCCAATAAGACTTAGTTATAGCCATTTTATTAAAATAAAGATATTGAAATTATAAATGGAAAACAAATCAAATGAAAATAGGAAATGAAAGAAAATACAATACACTATGTACAAGCCTCGTCAAGTTAATTAGGAAAAATATTATTTTTTAAATTTGAGCATTCACTGGATAAGTTTCAGGATGACCTTCTAGTGTCTGCAATTGAAATGTGCTAGGGCCAATCTTTTCTGAGATAGTAAATAACCCTAACCAAATATGTTGGAACTTTGTGTTATCACCCTTATCTTCATGAATTTTATCCCACTTTTGAACCGAATCCCCTACTTGAAAGTCCTTTTGAGAAGATGATATCTCATCAAACCAATGTTTGACAAGTTTTTGATGTTGATAAAGATTATTTTTGGACTTCTCCCTCTCTTCATATAACTAAAGCAGGGTATTTATCCTATGTTCCAGAGTGGAGCAGTCATCCTCTTGAACATATTGAGACAATTGTAGTGAAGGTAAAGCAAGATTAGGGGGGAGAATGGTTTATTTTCCATAAACAGGATAAAAGGGTGAGTTACCAATGGAAACCTCAGGGGTTACCATGTCTTCCCAAAAGGAATTGAAAATCTATGTATGTCAATTTTTATGATGACTTGCTACAGTTTTCTTCATAATTTTAATTAAATTCTTATTAGTAGATTCATCCGAACCATTTCCTTAAGGGTAGTAGTTTGTTGAATATTTTATCTTTATGCCTTTTTATAATGCGTACTAAGTAATATCTACATAAGAAAAGTAATATGCGTTATAAAAACTAAGAATTCAGGAACACCAAACCTGGTTACAATAATGGTATCTAGTAATGAGATCACCTGGCTTGTGTTGACCACTCAGAGTGGAATGGATTCCACCCATCTGGTAAAATAATCTGTAGCAATAAGAATGTATTTGTGTTGCAGAGATGAGGGAGGGTTGATTGGACCAACAATGTAAAAACCCCACTGCTATAAGGGAGTGTCCATATAGTGATTGGTTGGAGCAAAACATCCGCCTTCTTAACTCTACTAGCATCTTTCTGGAAAACTTCACATTTATGAACAAAAGTGTAAGAATCCTTGAACAAAGTTGGCTAGTAATAACCAATCCTCAAAACTTTATGATATATGGTATCTTCTCCAAAATGACCACCATCCATCCCTACATGTAACTCCATTAATATCCTGTCAGCATCATTTTTCTCGACACATTGCAACAAAATTCATTCATAGTTTCTTCTAAATAGAACATCACCAATCAACTGATAAGGTGCAGCTTTCAATATGAGAGTCTCCTCTTTTTAGGTACAATACTTTCAAGATCATATCCATGAATTATAAAGAATTTAATATAATTATACAAGGAATTTGGAAATACATAAATAAAATAAATCTGACTATCACCAGATGCTTCTTCATCAGCCCATTCTGATTTGGCTTCTTATGTATTGGATGACTGTGCCACCATTTTTCATAACCCGTGACCTCTTAAAATATTGGCTGGCCTGATATCCAGGTCATATTCTTGCAATATTTTCATCCAATGGGCTTTTTTTTGCCCAATTTATTTCTGAATTAACACATTATGAACTATCGAGTAAGGAACAATAACTTTAGTTTAATACTTTAGGGGATAAGGTCTAAAATGTTTGATGTATTTTTATACTACATAGGCATGCTTGTCGACCTCTAGAAAATTAATCTCAACACCCTTGAGTGTAGAACTCATGAAATATATGGGAATTTCATCCCCTTCAAAATTTTGTTGTGTTAGGACTGCAACATATGAAAAAATAGAAGAATATTTATACAAAATAAAATCTTTTGAGAAACCATGAGACATTAAAGCAGAAGATTCAACAATGGATTCTCTACTCCTACCAAAATATTCTTTTTGAACAGCATTCTACTTAAATATTGTATCCTTTTTTATCATATCTTGCAAGGGTTTAACAATTTGAGCAAAACTTTGAATAAACCTCCTTACAAAATTGATTTTCCCTAAGAAAGATTGCATAGATTTGTTCCAATTAGGGAGATTAATTTGGATATTGCTTGGTTCCTTTCTGGGTTGATCAACATTCCATGCTTAGAAATGATAAATCCAAGCAATTTTCCTTCTGTTACAATGAGGATTGATTTTTTAGGATTTAATGAAATACCATTATTCTTGCACCATTCCAAAACCTGTCTTAAATGAAAAAGATGGTGCTTCCTCTTCTTTGAAAAAATAGTAAGATCGTCCAAATATACCACAACACAATTATGAATTAAACCTCGAAAAGCAATATCCATTGCTCTCTGAAAGGTGGCACCTGCGTTTATTAATCCAAAGGGCATTTTTTTATACGAGAAATTTCCCCATGGGATTCTAAAAGCAATTTTCAAGTGATCTAGGTGGGATACCAATACCCAGTTATACCCAAAAAATCCATCTAACAAATACAACATTTCATACCCAAACAATTTCTACAAAATCTCTTCCATTGAAGGTACCAGATAAGTATCTTTCTTCTGAGGCTTTATTGAGATTCCTAAAATCAACAAAGAGATGAATGTATCCATTCTTATTTCAAATGGGTACCAAGTTTTCCACCCATTGGGTATGTCTTACAGGAAAAATAATCTTGGCGACTAGAAGTTCTCTAACTCCTTTTTACCAATGGTTCAAGGATGGGATGCATTTTCCTGAGCTTTTGCTGATATGGTTTAACCTAGGGTTTCATTGGAATGTTATGTTGCATTATATTTGTGTGAAACATCTTTAAATCATCATAGGTGCAAGCAAAGACATCTTTATATGTTGATGTATATGTAACTTCGAAATGTATTTCATCTATGTATTTTATATATATTTATTGTACCCTTATTAGAGATGTGTTATTCCTCTATAAGGAAGTGTCGTCATGTGGATTGACAAGTGTCGCAAGTGTGTGTACTTGCCGATGGGTTATTAGACCACCATGTGTGGGGTTGGCCCTAAAATATATATATTATATTGTGGATGTACCTAGCTAGACAAGCCAGCCCCATAAGGTCACTGGGCAAACAGGTTAGTATAAATAGAGATCAGGTGATCTCTATTTAGATCATTCAGAAAAGTATCTCTCTCTCACTCAGAAAGTGGCGCACTAGTGAGGAGGAGGATCATCTGCTACTAGGAGACTATCTCAGTGTATTTTGGTTGTACTTTGGTTGATCCATTGCTCTCTCTATCTCTGAGGAAGTTGTCGGGTTTTTCACCTTAGGGTTTTCCCCACGGAAACTCTGTGTCTCTTGTCTCTCATGCTTTTGATTCTTATGATGCTTGTCATGCTTATTGTGATTTCTATGCATTGATATACTGTATATGTTATTCTCTCAGTGAAGATCCTAGAGTATTGTGAATTAATGCTCAAAATTTAACATGGTATCAGAGCTAACCTGAGAAGAAGACATTTTGTAGTGATAGAAACTTGAGTTTCTTGTTTATTGGGTTTCTATCCACAAATTTTGGAAAAGCAGTATAGTATATTGACTCTACTCATCAAGGCACATCTATTTGTCCAATCAGAATTCAATTCCGAGCATTTTCATATTTGGCCCTAAACATTAGGGTTTCCATAAAAATAGAAATTTCTGAAATCTGAAGACATAGCTGGAAGCTCCTTGCAAAAATCGAAGTTTAGAGCTTTGGATCGAGATTTTTGGCTTGGTAGATCTCCGGGAAACTCAAACCCTAATTCAGGGCTCTCCTGAGTGAACCCGGGAGGACAAAAAGGCAAATCTGAAGGGTAAAAATTTGCTGATCTCAAATTCTGAATGCACCAAGCTAATCAGCTCATCAAAGTGCATCTTTCTGTCCTTTCAGAAAATTGAAATTCACATTTTGAATTTTTAGGGTTTTTTTGACAAACCCTAATCCGGGACCAGATCCAGTTTTCAGCATTTCAAGGGGTAAGACCTAAATCTTTTATATTTCCATTTGAAGTACTCTTTAAGATGTCTCACCACACCAATCTTGAGGATAATCTTGAAGGGGCTGATAACTTCCGAGCTTGGAAGTATAGGATTGGGTTAATCCTGGAAGAGAATGAGTTAGACTCATATATAAAAGAAGACATCCCTATCCCAGAGGATGAAGAGGCCAAGGTATTGCATAAGAAGAACTTGGTCAAGGCAAAGAGAATCATTGTTGATTCTATCAAAGACCATCTCATACCCCATGTGTCTTCTCTAAAGACACCCAAGGAGATGTTTGACTCTTTGACCAAGCTCTTTGAAGGGAAGAACATAAATCGGACGATGACTCTGCAGAATCAATTGAAAGGGGTCAAAATGTTGAATGGAGAAACCATTCAATCTTACTTCTCTAAGGTCTCTGAGATCAAGGAGCAACTTGAAGCTGTGGATGAAGTAGTGGACAATGGTGAAGTTGTTATGACCACTCTGAATGGCCTACCTAGGTCATGGGACTCCTTTATTCAAGGAATCTGTGCAAGAAAGAAATTGATCTCTTTCAGTAAATTGTGGGAGGAATGCTCTCAAGAAGAAGCTAGACTTGTAGCTCGTGAGGAAAAGATGGGAGGTGAAGATCAAGCTCTTGCAACTCACACCAAAAGAAGCAATCCCAAGAAGGAGCACTCTTGCTACAAGAGATCCTATCAAAAGAATAAGAAGGATCTAAGATGCTTCACATGCAATGAGAAGGGTCACCTTGCTTCATATTGTCCCAAGAACAAAAGGGATAATAAAAACAACTCCAACAAGAAGAAGAAGGGAAACAAAATAAAGTTCCATGCTCATGTTGCCAAGGATGATGAACCTCCAAAGAAGGCGGCTAGGGCAGAAAGTGATGATAGTGATGATGACTCATCAAGTGAAGAAGAGTATGTCCTGATCTCTGCTCTCACAGGTACTATCTCCCATGGTTGTAATGATTGGTTAATTGACAGTGGGGCTTCCAAACACATGACTAGGTTTAAGGAATCTTTTGTGAACCTATCTGAACATGAATCACCCCATAAGATGAAACTTGGGGATGATTACCAATACCCAATCAAAGGAAGTGGTGAAGCCTCCTACAACCTAGATTCTGGAAAATATTTGAAGATGAAAGAAGTCCTTTATGTACCTGGGATCAAGAAGAACTTACTCTCCATCTCTGCATTGGATGCAAAAGGTATGAGGGTTGCATTTGTCGATGGCCAAGTCCTAATGTGGCCAAAGGGAAAGACCATAGATGATGCAGTAGTGATTGGAGAGCAAGAGGGAGGATTGTATAAATTGAAGGGACAACCTAAACATGCCATGGTGCATGAATCCATGGATCCAAGTGAACTTTGCAAGAGAAGACTTGCTCATATGCACTATAGGGCACTTCCAATTGCAAGCAAGGCTGTAGAAGGTCTTCCTGAAATCAAGACCAAACATGAAGGTGTTTACAAAGGATGTGCAAAAGGTAAGAACATTAAGAAGGCTTTCCCAAGCAGTGAAAGCAAGGCCAAAGATATCCTGGAAATCATCCACTCAGATGTATGTGGTCCTATGTCATCCAGTTCTCTTAGTGGGTATGTTTACTATGTCTCATTTATTGATGACTTCTCCAGGAAGACTTGGGTATACTTCTTGAAGAACAAAGATGAGGTGTTTGATAAGTTCAAGGAATTCAAAACCTTGATGGAGAATCAAACTGACAAGAAGATCAAAACATTCAGATCCGACAATGGTGGAGAATTCACCTCAGGTGACTTCAAGAAGCTTTCTAGTGATTCAGGGATTAAGAGGGAGTTGACTGCTCCTTATAATCCTCAACAGAATGGAGTTGCAGAAAGGAAGAATAGAACTATCATGGAAGCAGCAAGGGCAATGTTGCATGACCAGGATCTACCTATGCATCTATGGGCAGAAGCAGCTAGAATAGCTGTATATGTGCAGAACAGAACACCCCACAAGATATTGGACAACAAGACACCAGAAGAGGTATTTTCTGGTAAGAAACCTGAAGTCAGCCATCTCAGAATATTTGGTTGTCCAGTATACACTCATGTCCCAAAGGAAAAGAGGACTAAACTAGATCCTTCAGGAAAGAAGGGTATCTTTGTGGGTTACAGTGAAAGATCGAAGGCTTACAGAATATACTTTCCAGGGTTTAAGAAGATTGATGTCAGCAAGGATGAATATAAGTTCAAGGACAGGTAATCCAGGAAGCAAAGATCAAGAGGGAGCACACTCCAGCAGCTCCTGCAAGGATGCAGATTTTCAGAGGGAGTTGACCATCTTCCTACATTCCACAATAGAAAGGTGTAGAAGAAGCTACTTCAGCAGCTCCTGCCAGGAAGAAAATACTCAGAGGGAGTCCACCCAACAAACAAACAAAGATAAGTATTTCAATTATCATTTCTTGCGTATTTTGTTTAAATAATATTATTCTTATGTTCCTAGACTTAGGAAATGTATTGTGCATATTAGAATGATTGCATTAACGAAGAGTATACTACTAATATGCATGTGATGGGTAAGTAGCCTATGGCACTGTACAACATTCCAGTGCTACTTATCTAGAATGAAACCTCTTTGCTGACATGTTGGGAGTAGTGCAAACTCTTAACAATGTTCTAGTAGAGGCTGGAAGGAATCTAGAAAGTTGTGGAACATGGATAAATGTTGTATTGAAGCATTAGCTAAGATAATTGCATGATTGCATGACATATTTCTTTATGTGTAAAGAATTTGTTCTGAAAATTATGAGATGTTTCTAATCATGCAATTTAACTTGTTTTGTAGGAAAGATCGTATATCTTCACCTACAAAAGAAGGACTACAACATTTGTTACAACAACAAAGATATCTATTGAAGATATTGAAGTTCCCAGGATCTGGGATGAAGAAATAGAATGCCATGATCCGTCGATCATGAAGATGATGTTTGGGATGCAGTCCCAAGACCTGACAGGGAGTCACATGTGTGCAGATTGAAGAAAGCCTTGTATGGCTTGAAACAAGCTCCCAGAACTTGGTATGGTAGGATGGACAGTTTCCTATCTAGTTTGGGCTTTACCAAGAGTAAAGCGGATTCCAACCTTTACTACGAGGTTGAAGAAGGGAATCCTGTGATTCTACTCCTGTATGTGGATGACTTATTTGTAACAGGAGATGACAGATTGATTGCAGATACTAAGAGGAAGCTTGCTGCCGAGTTCGATATGAAAGATTTGGGAATGATGCACTATTTCCTAGGTATGGAGGTGTGGCAGAGTGCAGGTGGGATCTTCCTTGGTCAAGGGAAGTACACAGTAGATATCCTGAAGAGATTCGGGATGATGGATTGCAAGGCCATGGACACACCTATGGCATCGAATCTGAAGCTTCTATGTGATGCTTCATCTGAGCCGGTTGATGTCTCTATGTATCGTCAGATGATTGGGTCCTTGATGTACCTAATGAACACGAGACCTGAAGGGTACAGTGGATTATGGGCTCAAGTATGAGGTGAATCAAAATTTTAACCTGCAGGGTTATGTTGATTCAGATTGGGTTGGCAGTGCTACAGATAGGAAGAGCACATCTGGGTGCTGCTTCAGTATGGGATCAGGTGTGATCTCTTGGTTTAACAGGAAGAAGTCCTGTGTGGCACTGAGTACAGCTGAGGCAGAGTATGTTGCATCCTGTTCAGCTAGTTGTGAGGCAGTATGGCTACGAAAGCTAATGTCTGAGTTATTTGATCTCTTGTTGGATGCTACTGGTATCTTCTGTGATAACCAGAGTTGTGTGAAGCTGTCTGAGAACCCAGTGTTTCATGATAGGTCAAAAAACATAGAGATCAAATATCACTATATCAGGGATATGGTGCAGAGAGGAGCTGTGAAGCTCCTGTATGTTGCGACGGACGAGCAGATTGCAGATGTGCTGACGAAGCCACTAGCCAGGGTGAAGTTCGAGTACTTCAGGGAGAGGCTTGGTGTTCTTCAGATCTAGGACACTTCGAGGAAGAAGTGATGGACACATTTTTTGAAGCCATTCCAAGCATGTTGAAAGGAGGATCCTTCACATGGATGTGGATGTAAGCGCTGGATGATGAGCATCAAGATGATGTTCTGGTTTCTGCTTTGTATGATCATTTGGATCATTTATATGTATGTATGCATCATGTTGGATGCTGGATATGATCAGTAGGATCATTTGTATGTATTTTGTATATGCACCATGTTGGATGCTTGCACCAGGTGGATACATTGTATGATTAGGTGGATCATGTATGATGATATGTATCAGGTAGATACTTGGTATGCATCAGGTAGATGCATTGTATGATCAGGATGATCATGGATGACAAGCTTTAGGATGTTGCTCCAGATGACATGCACCAGGATGTTGCAGTGATGATGATCAGGATGATCATGTGTACATCAGGATGATGTATGGTGAGTATCAGGTTGATACTCTATGGCCATGGATCAGGTTGTGCAG
This sequence comes from Larix kaempferi, assembly GCA_027924585.1. Taxonomy (NCBI): domain Eukaryota; kingdom Viridiplantae; phylum Streptophyta; class Pinopsida; order Pinales; family Pinaceae; genus Larix; species Larix kaempferi. The sequence continues at coordinate 61,203,364 of BSBM01000370.1, read as the reverse complement.
ATGAGCATATAATTTGTCCCTGGGAGATTTGCAGATAGTCTTTCGAGGTTTTTCCTATGGCATATAATTTGGCCCTGGGATATCTGGCAAATGCTCTTTCTAGGTTTTGCTTTGGGAGGACATATAATTTGGCCCTAGGAGATCTGCAGATAGTATTTCGAGGTTTTTCCTATGGCATATAATCTTTCCCTGGGATATCTAGCAGATGCTCTTTCGAGGTTTTGTCCTATGGCATATAATCTATCCCTAGGAGATCCGATAGGTTGAGTTGTGTGCTCATAATAAGTCCTGGGATGCTCTTGCAAGGTTTTTCCATGACCACATATAATCTGTCCCTGGGAGATCCTATAGGTAGAGCTGTGTGCTCATAACAGCCTGGGATGTTCTTGCAAGGTTTTGTGGTGACCACATATAATCTGTCCCTGGGAGATCCTATAGGTAGAGCTGTGTGCTCGTAACAGCCTGGGATGCTCTAACGAGGTTTTGTGGTGAGGTCACATATAATATGGCCCTGGGAGATCCTATAGGTGGAGCCGTGTGCTCGTAATAGTTTGGGATGCTCTTTCGAGGTTTTGTGATGCATGTAATAAGTCCTGAGGATTCCACAGTATGGCTAGTGATGACGAAGACCTGCAGGTGGTGGGCCTACATCCAGTATGAAAAAGGACTAGCTCTGTAGAACTTCCTATGACAAGTAGATTCAGAGATTGGTTGAGATAGTAGCAGTAGTGACGATGATGATGACGATGATCCCGAGAAGAAGACTTGTCTAGCAGATCTGTGTCGAGAAATACTTTCCTAGTTAAGAGGGAGTGTTGATGTATATGTAACTTCGGAATGTATTTCATCTATGTATTTTATATATATTTATTGTACCCTTATTAGAGATGTGTTATTACTCTATAAGGAAGTGTCGTCATGTGGATTGACAAGTGTCGCAAGTGTGTGTACTTGCCGATGGGTTATTAGACCACCATGTGTGGGGTCGACCCTGAAATATATATATTATATTGTGGATGTACCTAGCTAGACAAGTCGGCCCCATAAGGTCACTAGGCAAACATGTTAGTATAAATAGATATTAGGTGATCTCTATTTAGATAATTTGGAAAAGTATCTCTCTCTCACTCATAAAGTGGCGCACTAGTGAGGAGGAGGATCATCTGCTACTAGGAGACTATCTCAGTGTATTTTGGTTGTACTTTGGTTGAGCCATTGCTCTCTCTATCTCTGAGGAAGTTGTGGGGTTTTTCACCTTAGGGTTTTCCCCACGGAAACTCTGTGTCTCTTGTCTCTCATGCTTTTGATTCTTGTGATGCTTTTCATGCTTATTGTGATTGCTATGCATTGATATACTGTATATGTTATTCTCTCAGTGAAGATCCTAGAGTATTGTGAATTAATCCTCAAAATTTAACATTATATTATCTAAATAGCTTAATGAATACGATTCTCTCGGCAGGGGTACATTTAGTTCCAAGATTAATATTTTGAGGATTATGCTTAGTTCCTAGACTCATAACTTGATAGTTCATACAAGAAGTATTGGTTTTATAATTAGTGACCCTTTTGAATTTGTCCTGTAAATCATAATATTTTTCAAGCTGAATGACTAATTTAAGGACTAGAGCAACAAGAGTCTGTGGGTCCAATGTAGAGGGAAAATAATTCTACAAATAAGGAAGGGATTGGCCATGGATGTCTTCATCAATGGAAACATCTTTAAAAGTGTCCCATGCAGTGGGGAAATCCAATATTTGCTGACCATCATTAAAAAAATTCAGTTAGTAATGTTATCAAGAATAGAAGGCCTATAAATTAGTTCAACTGCAAATGCATCGGGGGAAAAGCCTTTAGGAGGCATTAACTTGGATGCATTGTTATCAAGCAAGTCAGCATCCAAGTTTCGTGATCATGGCACATAATTTATATTAAAGGCATGAAAATAATTAATTAAATCCCATACTTCCCTTTGATAATGTTTTAAGTGAGTAGAATCACAATGAATTGAGTTTCTAACTTGTCTAACAATTACCTACACTTTCAAGTCAATCGCTTTCCTAAGGAATTGGATAAGCACCTTGTATTCAACTATATTTTGTGTACATTGGAACTTTAATCTACAATCCATCATGATTTTATTACTAGTTGGATCAATTAGAACAAAGTTGGCTTGGCTCCTTCCTGAGATCTTGAACCATCAAAGAATAATGTCTAACAAGGTTTGTCTAACCTAAAATTAGTATTTACATTATATACATTGTGAAGAATTGTTTGAGATGATTCTACCTGAGAAAAATGCATATTCTCAGACTAATTGTCTAATTCAGCATAAGGAGAAATATCCACAAGCAAGTCCCTGAAAAAGTGTCCATGGTGTAGTTTCCCATATTGGGACTCGGAAATAGGGTAGGCTCACTTGGATCGTTGATGTTAGTGATTGTTTCTTTGAGATAAGGCTCCCTATTGACTCGTATTTTGTTTGGATTACCATGATATGGTAACCACAAGTGTGACAAGTTTGTGGAAAAGTATCCTTTGGGCTTCTCAAACTAGTCTCAGCTCAGCCAGAGTCCCATAGGCTTCTAAGGCATTGGCCACCAAAATGTTGATAGTCTGATGAATTCTAGGATTAGAGGACATTCTATTTAAAACACTTTTTAATTCTACTACTACTTTTACCATGGATCTATCCAACTGTAAAATTTGTGTAGGTTATGGTTCGATATTTGCCTTGAGTTTTTGTAACATCCCTCTTTTGCTCTATTATTTGTAAATTGAAGAATTGTAGCTATGTATATGGCCCTCGCGAGGAGCTCAAGGCCAAGGCCCCACCGATGGACCTTGAAAGTATTGTTATTTTATTTCCTAGGTTGTAATTGTTATGGTAGACTTAGGAGACTAAGGACACGACGCAAATTAAACGATGGGAGCATGAATTCAACTGGGGGAAGAGGGCTAATGTGTGGGAAGCCATGAGACTATGTTGGTGAGGGAGAAAATTCATATTGGTGCCTCGCACACTAGAAGAGGGATAGTTACTCACCTAAAAGTCTAAAGCTCTAAGTTAGTATTCTAGGTTGAAGAAAGTATTAATTAGACTAAAATACTAACACATTTTTATAGTCTCATTTAATAAAAACCTCATTATCCTTATAACTTGAATAGGATTTAAGAGGGCTATCCTAACTATTATGTTAAGGATTAACTATGATGTTTAGTACCAAAAAATAAAGTAAAAATGTTGTTTCCTTTATTAAAACCTATAAGTAAAAAATTATACCAAGCAACTACAGTATAGTCAAATGTCATAGAGGACCGAATAAAGGGAAATCCTACGAAGATAATTGTCCTAGTTGTTAGTTAGTCTATATATATATTTAGATATATAGATATGTTGAATTATGATTTTAAATACAAAAAAAATGAAACGAAGATTTAGGAGGCAAATGGAATAAAGGGAAATATTGTTTAAAGTTAATAAAAGTTATTAAGCACCTCGTTTTCTCTTATAAAGTCTCTTGCCCCTCGAATGAGTGGAACGCCAGCTAACGATGTTGTGGGTCGGGTTGCTGGAGGAATGCATGAATTTCGAAAATCCTTGGGTTCCATTTGTCACTAGTTTCCACGTTTAACTCTGAGGGCGGACTCCCCGAGGAGGCTTTGGGAATATTTGCTTTTTTTTATATATATATATATATATATATGAACCCAGTCGCAAGGGAGGAGGAGTTGGGGGAAAAGGGGATTGTGTTTGGAAATCAACATAATGGATTCGCATGGGCTCAAACCCTACTTAGCCTGGTCTACGTCTGTGCATCGGAGCTATGGGAGAGGACAGCCGGAAGGGCTCGATCCTTGTCTCACCATTTCTTATTTTAAGATATATTGTGTTTACTTTTGTTAATTCGATCCGGTGGCATATTGTGTTTGGCAGTCAAAGGGATGGCTTCATAGGGCTCAACCCCTACTTAGCCTAGTTTACGTCTGTGCATAGGAGCTATGGGAGAGGACAGCTGAAAGGGCTTGATCCTTGTCATTCTGTTGCTTAATTTAAAAATGTATTGTGATATGCCTTGTTATATGGATCCGGTGGCTAGATCAAAACTATTTTTTTTTATATAATCAGTGTTTGATTTAGATTGGATAGACAGGTGAATATTAGATAGAGTTACCTGTCAAGAAATCTTAGATTTTGAACTATGTGATCTATACGTGTCCCTTTGTCAAGCGATCCCAGGGAGATCACTGTGTTTTAAGTTGGATGCTTCTTGATATTTGTTACCGTATCAATGTGTTAGAACGACCCTGTGAGAGTCGATCCCAAAGTGGGGCTAATTGATGAAGTTTTAGGTTGTTGTGACTGATCCTGGGAAGGGACGGTTGTTAAAAGAGCCCGATCCCAATAATTGTTTTGTTTGTTGGAAGAATGGGTTGCTGCAACTTATCTTGGGAAGGGATGGTTTCTGTTTCGATTTCTTATTTTCAGTTGGTGTTTTGAATGTGGGTATAATGTCTGCGAACCCTTCAGTAATTTCTACTTGATAGGAGTTTTCTTCTTTAAGCTTTGGTTTGTGCATACGATCTATGCACATTATATTATACAGAGTTTTGTTTGGAATAAAGCCATTGCACGAGATCCCTATGTAGGTTAAGTGAAAGAGTTTGTTGTATTTTTTTGTGGTCCCCTAGCTCGGAAAGAGTTGCACTAACCTTAGGGTTGTTTTAAAATATTGCTTAGTTTTTATAGAGAGCTCCATTAACCAGTCGTGGTTGTTTAATTAGTTGTCCACCGCGTAATGCATAGCTCTGTCAAGAACAATATTTAATCTATTCTGAAAATTAGTATTTCTTTTTATAATTAAAGGGAAGGCGAGCCTCTTAAATCTTTGAGTGCTGGAAACCTCAGAGATAAGACCTATGCTTATAGATTTAGTTCTAATGTATATTTTGACCAAGCGTGTGTATATGAATAGAATGGGGATCTCCTTAATATATTTTTCCCATGCATTGGTTCTAAAGTTGTGTTTTAGTTGAAGAATATGGTTGATCTCCTTTGGGATATTCGATTCGATCGTATGCTGGTTACGGTAGACTATGTCTATCTTGGTCTAAGGGTAATCGCTTGCTTAGAGTTAACCCTAATTCTCTTGTTGAGATTAGTGTGTACACCAGTGTTTATGTATATATAATAATACAGAGATAGATTCATGTATTTATGTTGATGTTAGTGTCGAATGTCTTTAAAATTCTCTCTATGAGAGAGGCTTTGAGAAAATGGAATGTAAATGTTGCAACAACTGTGTTGCAGGATGTAACTTCTATTTTGATAAATCGTACAAGTCGTGACTTTATCTTTGTGGATGCAACCTATAGATTGGGTGAACCACGTATATATTTGGTCTCTCTCATATGTGTGATTATGATGGCTTTGTTATTATGTCAATGTATAAGTGTATATCTTGTTGAGTGTTTCTTTGGTAAAAGATAAATTCATTGTTAGTTTCATGTTGATCAAGTGATGGCTATATAGATGTATTTATTGTTGGTTTAGGCACATTTAAGTTTACCACAAATGGATACGAATTTCATGAAGATGTTCAAGGTAAAGATGGAATACTCGAATATGAGCTAATATGTTAGATGAATTGTTTGACTTATATAGCTATCGATTTGTTGAAGAAATTTTCTAAACACAGTGTAAAGTTGCAATGTTTCTCTTACATATAATTGTCCCCAAGTGCGATAAAAGAAGTTGTAGAGATATTACTTAAATGATAGGTAAATTGACATTGTAAAAGTGTTGAAAATAATTGACTAAGAACCTTGCATAAGTAAACAAGGTTTATAAAAGTGTCGATGGTAGGAAAGATGAAATTAAATGATTATGCTTGTTGAATAATTCTTTTTAACTAATCGTTATTTTATTGATGGAAGGATGGCAGACTCTTGAAAGAGATATTTAATGTTATGAAATTTTCTAAAATTCGCCAAATTCTAACTCAGATATTTGGGTCTATGATAGTTTCCTACAAGTAGATAAAGGCATGACATTTGAAGAGGCATCGAAGTCTATCATAAAATTGTGAACATTCATATTAAAAATTTCAAATCATAATAGAAAAGGAAGTGTCCAAATTTTATTTTCAGTGGAAGATGAAGTAGGAGGTTGTTGATTATTTCCCTCAAGAAGGGGTTTCTAAATTATTCTTCTCAATTGTTCTACTTGGTGTTGGACTATCTTGAACCTTTTCTTGAATTACTGGAATTTTCATTAGTTCAAATAGTGAGATATTGGATCTTGATTTCTATAAATCTTCCACTGGATCATATTCTAGGTCATGCATGCTTATCACTTTTTTAGTATTGACCCTAACATTTGTAGAGAGACTCCTGTTGCGATTAGATGTAGATGGAGGATCCTAAGATAGTTTCTCCTTCCCACAAGTATGATAAGGGTGTTGTATATCATATGTTGTTTCAAGATCATCTCTTCATAGCTCCCTGGCAATTCTGAAAAAGTGATTAATAGTATGAGTGTTAGGGTTAACCTTGACTAGGGAATGAGTAAGGTAGAAAGTGGCTTAGGGCACATGGTATTTGGTAGCCTGTGGTTTCTTGCTAGTTGTATTTTCATGTAAAGAAACCTATTTATAGGGTTGGAATCCTCCATTGTAAGGTGCCAATGTGAGCAAGAGAGATGTTCTTCGCAGCCTTGTCGTAGTTTGGTCAAGGACCAATAATAGATCTATTATTGATGGTTGGTTTCTCCCTACGGGGTCTTCCAGGATAAAAATATGGTGTTGTTATTGTTGATTTCTTATATTTGTATTTATTTTCTCTCGCATATGTTTTATTGCTAACAGTAGCATCAGAGCCTGGTGTGTATAGATGAGTCTGCTTGCAAATGCATGATAGGAGATGCCAGATCTATTGCTTGACACTTCGTATGCAAAGACAAAATGCATATCAACTAGTTAAAGTGTAGATGTGTTCATCACGAGCTTAGATCTCACAGATGTATCAAATATGAGGCTTGATCTATACTTTTTTTTATGTTGGTGTTGTTATGTTCATCCAGTAGCTGCTGCATAAGAGCTTAGACATCCGTTGCTATTGTGTCGTGATCTAAGTGCATCAAGAGATGGGTACCGCTTATGAATATGCTTATTATGCCAGTTATACAAATCTATTGTGTGTGGTTGTGATCCTTTGTATAAATATGCTAACGAAAGCGATTTCGATCAACAACATCAATTTCACCATGTTTATTCTTAAACAGAGGCAAGCAAGGTGTGAGAGGTAGCCAATATGGAGATCGAAGAGAAATCGTAAAGTTTTATTGTAAAGCCATGTACAGTGGAGGTGATGCAATGCAGATCAAACAAAAGGGAGGTTGTTAGACTTAGTGTGATAAGTTTTTGTTTTCTCTCCAATTATTCCTAGGGTGGCAATGGAAAGTGATCCATTTTTGTCCATTTTGTGGCTGTCCAAAATTAAGAAGAGACCCTACATAGAAAGAGAGCTCGTGCATGAAGAAGACTTGAGGAAAATTAACATAGTTGAGATCTACCCATTGGTTCTTGAACATGGAATGTGCCCAATGTACGAAGCACTACTATAAAGAACCAAAGTAACGCCATCTGACGTGAAGAGGATAAAACAAGCCAGGGTAAAGTTTAAATTTTTAAATCTGTTGTAGACGTCATCACCACATCATTGAAAAAAGTCTTCCCATTAAAAGGGAGATATAAGGTATTTAAAGATTATTTTTATGAAATGTTTCATTGTATGATTATGAAAGCTTAGTAATTAATGTTTTTTCCCACGTCATGTTTAAGTAATGAAAAGGAATTTTGAAGTCATAAAAGGGTTTTATTTATATGGTGAAAAGGAGAAAACAGATGGCTTGTTGATTTGTTATAAAAATGATGGAGTTCGTGAATTTGTATAGAGAAAGGGAAATTAGAAAGGCATCATTAAAAGGTAGTTAAAAAAACATCATGATAATGATTAATGTGTATATTTAAAAAGAAGTAGCATGCAACGGGTTATTGTAGTGAAAAGGTAGTGGAAGATTTGAAAAATACAATTTATTTATTATTAATTTTTTTATCTTTATACCTAAGTTGAAATTATTAAGCATGTGTTGTAAGGGATACATGATTGATGGTACTTGATCCCTAATATTTTTGGTTCCCAGTTTTATTTTGATTTCCCTTCCCATATGCTTAGAAGCAAGTATCCCTTTTATGTTGGTAGAAGAGGATATGGCATTAAGCGATTATGGGAGAGCAATAGTATTAAACTGAAGGCTGAAGAGGATATGGCATTAAGCAATCATGAGGGAGCAGTAGTATTAAACTGAAGGCTAGCTGCGGCGATCCATCTTGCAATGTTTAAAGTCAACAAAAATAGAAACAACTAACTTTTACCTTTATAGACTCCTGAATGAATGCCAAAAAATATTTTTGACAATTTGAACAAATCTCATGTTATTTATCCTGTTTTGTAGAAGTTACTTCTATAGTGATATAATTCCACTATAATTTGAATATGAATATAAATAGAAATAGAAATAGAAATAAGATTTTTTAAATATAAGTTATAGATTAAAAAAAACTTCAATACACTTCATTTTTAAAAATCTTGTTCATTTAAAATTACATTTTTAAAAATTTATATTAAATAATATATTTTATAAGACAAAACTTAAAAATTGTAAAATCTATACATAGATTTTTATTTTATTTTATTACAAATTAATTAATAATAAAAAATTTATTTCATATTTTCTTTTCAAACAAAATTAATTTTTGAGGTTCTTGATAATTTAAATGTCCAAACCTCCAATTCTATTTAATGCACATAGGATTAGCATCTCAAAGGCAATACATGTATTCCTTTCAGAAGCAGACCTTTGGTGATATAAAATGCATAATCAGTATTGTCCATTTGCATAGACTTGAGTTGTATTTCCATGTAGCTTGAGGGTAAATCCATGTGCAAACTCATGATATTGCATGCACAGACTTGTCATAAAGGATAGGATCATCCTCTGTAATTTAGTGGGTGGCACTAAATTGGATCAATTAGTTAGATCACATTGATAAGTCAATTTCATAAATTGGATGATTGAATAGGCTACAATAAGAAAATCTATTTTTTTTTAGTATTACGAGTTAGCATTATTTATATTTTGTGTGTTAATGTGGTGGTATTGGCACTACTTTCATTTTGGTGGTGGTATTAGCACCACTTACATTTTGGTAGTGGTATTAGCACCACTTACATTTTGTGGTGTTAAGGTGGTGTATTAGCACCACTTTTATTTTTTGGTGTTAATATGTTGTTATATTTGTTAATATTATTGGAAATTGAGTTTTTCCTCATTTATGTTAAGAGAAATGCTATGTTGGCAAGTACCATAAAGTGGAGCTATCTTATTATTTGCCACATGGACATGTACACATAGGATTTAGTCACGAGGATTTGCACCATAAACACAAGAAATTCACAAATAATTATTGTGTAAATAACTTAATTCAATATTTATTTTTTGTTTTATCAATTCAAATAAACGACCAAAGATTAATTTACTAGTTTTTGCACCATAATCACAACAAGTTCAATTCATTATTTTAAAAATATTTAAGCAAATAAATCACATGATTCATTTATAAGGCTTTGCACCACACGCACAACAAGCTCACAACTAATTATCTTTTAAATATATCAATTCAATTATCCATTATTAATATTATTTAAACAAATAAATACAATTGATAAATAAATAAGAACAACCATTTTTAATTTCTTATTATTATAAAGTAGTAATAAAACTAATTTTAATTCAAATTTGATTATTTAATAGAGAATATTTTTATATTATTAAATTTTTTTATGGAAATTTGTATCATTTTTAGGTTTTTAGAACAAGGCATGGATCTCAATTCATGGACATGGTCAATGGAGGAGAAAACCTCTAAGTAGGACCCTCAAAATAAGCTTTTAGGAACTCAAATCCAAGAAGACACCACAAAGGTCACCACACATCTTCATAATAGTATTCTTAGCCTCTACATATGGGCATTCACACTATTATAAGGTTTTAATCACTAGCCATAGGTCAAGTGACCTTCCAGATGGTTGAGAGAAGAATCCTAGGCCTTAGGCTAAAGGAATCATAAGCGTAAGAAATTTCATTTTGGAAAGTACCATATACTGTTGCTAAGCTCATATTTGTCACATGGACATGTACAAATATGATTTTAGGGTTGGTGCAAGGTTATGATACCCAATTATGACACGTTAGTTGCAATGAAATGCTGGAAAAACAGAAATATTATCATTAAAATGAATTATTAGAGGTACCTACAAAAAAAATTCGAATTAGGTGTAAAAAGATGAAACGTAGAAAAACAGATGACCTTCCAGAATATATAACTTTTATTTATGGAAACGTGGTATAACCACCCCAAAATGTCATTATTTTAAGATTGGTATGTTATTTTTTCTCTAAAACATAATGCACATGTTTTAGTTGAGCCACCTGTTTGTTATGTAAATTGTCAATTTATGAGGAAAAAAAGATGTAGAGGCATAGGCAACAGACGAATACTGTGCAGGGCTATTTTTCCAAAATTTTAAAAGTTAATTTAATATTTTTTTTAAATTACGAAAGTCGGTGAAGCCTTAAAACGACATAGTCAAGAGTTGGTCCACCATATCATGGTCTGAAAATAATATAAAAAAAATTCTTTTTTTTAGCTTCTAGGTATTCTTGTACTCTTGTGTGGGTTCTTTTCCGTTCTCGAAATAGGTAATCCAATCAAAAGTTATAGGACAAATAAATGACCTATGT